>JAJLRB010000163.1:0-18809 GCA_020976825.1 Odocoileus hemionus
AGGGATGTCACAGCGAGGACTTACCCTGTTCCTGGAGCCCGGCTCCCCTTAGGCTCTGATCCCGATTTTCGCTGTTTCCCTCCCTTGCAAGACCCCCTTTTTCCCCCCTCTGTAAAAGTGGAAAAATTAAATCATGCCTACATCACAAGTCTAGGGGTAGATTAGATCGGGAAAGTTGTTTCCCCCATTCTTTCAGAGTGTAAAATTTTTTTAGTATTAGTGTAATAATTTACCGGGTATTTTTTTTATGTATCATTTTTCAGGTCTTAAGCCCTCAGCATATATGAAAAACAAAAATTTGCCCCCCTTATCAGCTTATATTCATTGGTGTTTTTTAAATTTTGGAACCCAAATAGGGTCTCTTTAACCTATTTTTTAAAACCCTTTGAGTATTAGATTTTTCCCTTTTTGAGATGAAATGAAGGGCCAAAGGGGTTAAATAATTTCCCAATTTTTTTTACCAACTTGAGAGCTAAGTTTTTAAAATTTTTACTCCCCAAAAATGCCCTCAAGTTATACACTGTATTGGGCCCAATGGGGGTACAGAGGAACCCCCCAAGATGGGGGGGTAGTGTGGACTGACAGGCAGGCCCCCATTAAGGGGGAGTGGAAAAACAGGCTAAAGCTTTGGAAGAAAGGGGGGAGGGTTTCCGGGCGGGTGCCTGCCTGGGGGCTTACAGTGGGGCGGGGCAGAGAAAAGGCTGGGAGACTCCCCTCTGGAAGTGGAAAAGTGGGGGTTTTTGAGGTTAAAAGGGGGCCTGAATGCAGGGGGGGGTCGATGCTGGTGAGGTGTTTACATTTGCCAGAAAAGCCTCTTTTGATTTCTGGGCGGGAAAAAATACAGGTTTACAAATAATTTTGAGAAAGATTTTAATCTAGAAAAAGAGGAACTAGCTGGGGAGGGGGGGGGGAGGGGGAAAATGTTGCCCCCTATTTGTTCACTGTTAGTACCTTGCGTGTGCTATGGCCGGGGCACCTGGGACTTTAGTCCATTTCCCAATAAGGCAAGGGGGCTAGGGCAGGGCTTGGGGGAAAGAGAAACTAATGTTTCCCTTGTTTTTGTCCCCTTTCATGTGACAAAGGGGGAGATAGGAAAGGGAAACACCAACTTTCATAGGGTAAGTTTTTTTGCCTCCTCTGTGCTTTCTTTCGTAAAGGGGGAAGAAGGGGGCAAATGTGACGGGGTGAGTCGAAAGCCACAGACTTCTTAGAGTTGGTCTTTTTTTAGGGGAAAGGGGTCTGGGAGTGAAGTTCCAGAAATTGATCACTTTAAACTTTTTTTCTCCTTCCCCTTTTGGAAAATTTTTCTTTTTTGCTCTAAGCTCTGAACCCCCTCCTTTTTAATAAATTGTTTTGGGGATCAAGTTTTGTCACTAAAATTATGTAGAAATTTTACTCAAAGGCAGTGCTTCCCCCACATGTGTTCCATAAGAACATGGGAAGGGGATAGCTTGTGAAAAAAACCTTCCCCCTCAAAAAAAAGATTGAGAGAATTCCCCTAGATTCACCCGCCCCCCGAGCCCAGATTCGGGAATACATTGGTAAGGTAGTCAGTGTGGAAAAAGGCTCAAAGAAGTCCAAAGCAGAGGATCTGTTGGGTTGTCAGGTCTTTTTCTTTCTCACTCTGCAGACCTTGGGAGGGAGTTTCCCCAGAATCCCCTTGGGAAATTTCGGTGGAGAGAGAAAGACCCCCAAGGCAACAATTTCAAGGGAGGGGAAAAGTTGGAGGGTTAATTCTTTTCTTTTTTTTCTGTCCCCAAGGGGTTGTGGGGTCTTTAGTTTCCCCAACCCAGGATCAAAACCCGGGCCTGACGACAGTGAAAAGCATGAGAGACCGGGGGCGCAGCGATTCCTTTGTTGGGGGCAAAGGGTGGTATTGTTTTTGGGGGCTTTTTTTTCCTTGGGGTTTTCACCTTTCATCCTGCTTTCTTCTCCTTTGCACCTTTTTGTTTTTGATGTTGATCCTTGTTTCCCCTGTAGTTTTTTCCCCTGACTCCGCATTTTTCAGGGTTAATCCCTACTTACATGCATTTTATTTCCTTTGGTTGAAAATTTTGCTGTCCTCTCGCCGTTTTCCCTTTTGAGTCCAGAAGCCGGTCTTTTTACTCTGTCCTCCCCTGTCTAGCAGCGCCCACCCAGTGGTTGGGGGGCAAGCTCTCTAGGAAAACACGCTCTTGGGTTACACGTAGGGGGGCTCTGTGCGGGGTTCTGGGGGGAAGGTGACTGAGACAGTTTTGTCACCGGGCTCAGTGAGGGGGGGGAAGGCGAGTATAAAAACTTGAGGATCGGGAAGGAGGAAGAACAGGAGGGGGTTTTCTGTTTGAGGTGGGCATCTTGTCTCAGGGGGGTCCCCCAGAGGGCCCTAATGAGTTTGGGTGACGCGCGTTTTCGTCAACTACCCAACCAAGGGGGGGGGCGGGAAATGTATGCTCAGAGTGCCAATTTTCCTGCTTTTTTCCAAACTAGCCATTGTGGCTAGTGGTTAGGAAACAAAAAACGTCTGATTTTGTTTCATTTAATTAATTTCCTTTTTTAAAATTTAAAAAGCAATGAAATATTTTTTTGTTTAAAAACACAATTTTCTTTTAGGTAGGATTTTACATTACCCTTAAAAAAAATGAAAATCCCCTTTTTGAGATGGCTTAATTATAAAAACATGTTGGTTTTTAAAGACTTAATCCAAAAAATGTAAAATTTAAATTTAAAAAGGATTATATGTTGACATGAAATATCGGGGACATATGGCTTTAAATAAGATATATATTAAATTTTTTAAATAAAAAAATCAGTTCAAGCATTTAAAGTAAAGTTTTCTCATGTTTGCCATTTTTTTTCCCCCCATCACTTTTTTTGGTTTTTAAGGCAATTAAAAAATTGGGAACAGCTCCTCTTTCTCTCTGTTTCCCCCCTTTAAGAAATGGGGGGGCCCAAGCAGCGCTTTTATTTCTGCTGCAAAAAATTGGTACTACATTTAAAAAAATCCTACAAGCTTTTTCCCCATGCAACATTAAGGGGCACTCCTGATTTTGGTAAATGGATAGCTTTCAGAGTGTATTGTTTCTATAATGAAAAAGGCTAAGCTTAAAAATATGGAAATTGGTGGGCGTGCATTGGACCGTGAAGCCCGGGGGGCAAGGTCAGGCTGGACCCAACCCCGGGGGGCCGGGGTTTTCCCCAGCTCCAAATTTTTCCGGACCTTCCTGTGGAGGTTGGGGGTTCATTTTGGGGAACCCGCCAGGGGGGCCATCGTCCCCCCACCCCGATATCCCCGGGCTGGGTGTGGGGTGGGGCCTTTTTGGACCAAAAAATACAGGGGATCGGGGGATTTGGGGAAATTTTGGGGAAAAAAAAGAAAGAAACTGACCTTGAGAAGAGCTCTAGCTCAACAGCTCAAGAGGGGATGTGTGTCTGCCTAAAAAAGATTTATAGAAAAAAAAATGAAAGAAGAGTGAGATTTGGTGCCACAGCTTGGATGATGGGGGAGGGGGCTGGTAACATGTGGGCCAAACTCAAACAACCACCCCCCCCCACTTGTTTGCTCATGAATCAGACCTCCCCCCAATACCATGGAATCTTGGGGTCCTCAGCCGAAATGGCACTCCCCTTGCTTCACTTCTCATTACTAGGCTGGTCTTTCCCAGTAGAGGGTGTTATTTGGGGCTGGAGAGGGCTGTGGGTGAACTTGGAGCTATAGGGAAAAACTGGCTGTACGTTTTTATTGGAGACAGTTTGTCATTGTCATCAATTTGCAGAATCCTTTTTGGACCCCGAGAAAGGGGAAACATTCCCCCCTCGGGGCATTTTTGCTCAGGGGGTACAGGACCTGCCCAAGCCCCTTTCAGGCTTTCCCGGAAAGCCCCACCTCAAAGCGTTCTGTCTCGCCCGGCCAAAGCGCCCCCCGATTGTAACAGCTTGCTCTTCTATCATTTGCCCCTGTCCCTGCTGCCAGTTGTGACCCCCCAGTTTCCTACCATGCCCCTTTCCTGTGGCAGCAAAAAATGTTTCTTCCCCCCCTGTCTTACAGGTGGAGAAGGAGACGCCCCTTTTGCCAATATTTACAGTCTTTCCGGGGGCCCCCTTATACTGCCAGCCCGCATGACCCCCTTCAGAAATTTTTTCCCCCCCCCCCCAGTTTAATCTCCCACCACCCTCACTGCCCCTCAGCCTGTAGCTTAAAACCCCGGGGTCACCCAAACCCCGAAACCTCTTCCCATTCCCCCCCCCCTCTTGGATTCACAAAACACAATTTTTAAAAGATTCGTCTTAGAACAGATAGTGAGAGTTTCCCTGGTGATCAGGGGGAAAAAATCTTTTCCCTGCCAATCGGGGGACATGGTTCATTCCCCGGTCTGGAAGTTGAAATCCCAACATGGCAGAGCAAAGGGACCTGACACAGCCAAAAAAAAAATTTTTTAAAAAAAAATTAGTTTTAAATTAAAGTTCCCCCCCCTGTTGCCGGGTTTTCTAGATTTTTCTAGCTTTTTTGAAAATGCGGGCTTCGGGTGTTTGGAAAAAGATTTAAAAGCATAGTTAACCCCAAAAAGGTTAAAATTAAAACTTCTTTCCCTTTTAGAAACTTTGGAAAGGGGGAAAGGAAAAAATTTTCCCTTTAAAAAAAAAAAAAAAAGGCCCCCAAACTTTTTCCCCCTTTAAATTTTGGGGACCCTCCTTTCCCTTCCAAAAGGGTTTTTTCCCTTTCCCCTGGGTTTAAAAACATTTTGCAGTGACGGGCCCCCAAGGCTTTGGGGGGGGAGGGGGGGTTGGGTTTTCAGATCCCAAAACTATCCTCACGGTGGGACTCAGGCACTTTTCATTTTTCCCCCTGCCCCCCTTTCCCCCTTTTTCATCTGGGGGGGACGCGAAAAGGCAGTCCCTTTGCAGTCAGCCCCCCTTTTTCCCCTCATGGGTTTTGTAAAAAAACCCATTTGGGGAAAGGGGGGCGTTGTTTTTTTCCACTGCCCAAAAAACGGGGAACTTTTGGCCCCCATTTTTGATAATCACCAGGTTTTAAAACCGGGTTTTAAAAACCATTTTAACAAAAATGAACCCCCATTTGAATCTCCCCCAAAATTACCATTTGTAAACACTCGGGTTTGCCCTTTCTTTTTTGGGAAAGTGAAAAAACCCCTTTGGGGCCCCAGGAGGCTATAGTTAAAAAAAAACTGGGGGTTTTTTCCCTTCCCGGGAGGGGGGGGGGGGGACTGCTGTCGCGGGGGGGCCCCTGATGTTTGAGAAAGCCCTTTGGGCAGGCACTCCTCCCACCCTTTTTTTTGGGCTGGGAATGTTTTCAGAAGATTTTTAGGGGTTTTTTCCCCTTTACTGTGTGCACTTAAAAAAAAACCACCTGAATGTTGGTCAAGGGGAAAAAAATTTTCCAGTTGCAAGGGGGGGGGAAAGGGATTTTTGAGGGGTTTTGATGAAAACCAAAAGCATGGGTTTTAAACATTTTAAAATAAGCTTTTTTCATATACCTAAAAGGGTTTTTGGGAAGAGGAAAATGGTTTTTTAAATTTTCCCCCCCCCACACAAAAAAAAAAAGGGTTTAATTTACGGGGCCCGGGTGAAGGGTTTTAAAAGGCTAAATTGTGGGGGGTTAAGGGTTTTTTTTGGCTTTATGTTGGGTGACCCCCAAATTAAAGGCTTTTTTTGTGAAACCCTTAAATTTTACAAAATTTGTCATTGGGTAAATTTATTTTTTCCCAAGGGGGAAAAAAGGGGGGGAAAAAGTAGGAACCCAAAAAAAAAACCCTCCAAAAAAAACCATCTGCCCCCTAAAAAATTTTGATTTCTCTCCCAGCACTTTTTGAAAGGTCAGCCATTTGGGCTGGTTTGGGGGGAGTGTAGGGGGACGCACTGGTTTAAAAACTTTTAATTTTTCCCCCGGTTTGAGTTTTGGAGTTTGCAGCCTCTGGGGGACTAAAAAAAAAACGGGAAAAGGCCCCAGCCATGGGGGAAAAAGGGTTTTTCCCCGGGGGGCCCCCAAGGGGGGGGGGTGGTGGTTGTGGGGATGGGGGGGAAAAAGGGGGGGGGGGGCCGGGGGGACATTTTGGGGCCCCCCCCCTTAATTCCCCAACCCTGGGGGAAAAAAATGCTTGGGGGTGAGAAGAATGCCGGGGGGAAATGGGGGGGCCTTTCGGGGTCCTGGAAAAAGGGAGGGGGGCAGGGGTTTCCTTGGGGGGGAAACCAGGGGTAAAGGGGCCGGGCCCTTTGGTTGCTTTGGGCCCCCCTTGTCAACCCCCAATTTGGCTGCCCGGCGGGGTTTTTCCCCCAAAAGGGCGGGGGGGAAACCGGGGGGGGGAAAAGGGGCCTGGGAAAAAAAAAGAGGAAAAAAAAGGAAAATTTCCTTCACGGGGGTGGGGGACCGTGCTGTTGGGTTTAAAAGGTGGGGGGGCCGTTTAGGGGGTCGGGGGGCAGGGGTGAGGGGCATTTTGTAAACCCGGGGGGGGGGGCCCTTTTTTCCAAAGGGGGGTTGGGGCCTTTGGACTTATTTTCAGGGGGGTTCCAGGGGGGGTTGGGTTTGGGGCTTCCTTGGGTCCACGCCCCCGGGGAAAAACGGGAGGGGGGCGGGGAAGGGTCCCCCCCCTTTTTGGCCCTTAAATGAAAGTTTAAACTTTTTTTTTTAAAATTTAACCGGGAGCGGGGTCTCCCCTTTTTATCCGGGGGTGCTAACCGGGGGGCCCCCAAAAGGGGAGTGCCCCAGTCCGGGGGGTTCCTTGGCACTTTCCCGGGGCCCAAAAAGGGGGAACATGGCGGGGGGGAAAACCCCCTTTTTGGGGTTTAAAAGGCCCCCTATTTTTCCAGGTTTTGGGGGGGTCCGGGGCCCCAGGGGAGTCCCGGGGGACACACCTGGGGGGGGGGATTTGTGGCGGCCACATCGCCGGGGTTTTGGGGGGGGAACCAGGAGTTTCCGCACCCTGCGGGGGGTGGGGGGGGCCAAAGGGGGGGGCAACCACAGGGGGAGTGTTTTTTGGGTTTTCCCCCAAAAAGGGGGGGGGGGGGGTCGGGGGGGGGGGCCTGGGGGGGGGGGGCTCCCTTTTTTCTTACCCCCTTTTTGGTTTAAATTTTACTTTGTAAAAAAAAAGGGGCCCAAGTAATGGTTTTTTTGGAAAAAGGGCCCCTTTTTTGCTTGGTCTTTTGGCCACATGGAAAAAAGGGTTCCTTTTAACTGGTTTTCGGTTTTTTGGGAAGACATCAGAAACCCTTTTAGTGGGAATCGGGTTTTCCCCCCAGAAATTCAGGGGCGGGGGAGCTTAAAAAAAGGCATTTTTTGCTTTTTGCCCACCCTTCTGCCTGGGGGGTTTAAACGAGCTGGGGGCTTGGCTTGACACGGGAAAATTGTTTGGCTTTTCCCCCCTGGGGTTTTCGGGGGAGGGAACCCTTTTCCCCCCAGAGGGCCCGTCTTCCACTTTTGGCGCCCTGTGTTTTTGGCGGGGGGGCAATCTGCTGGTTCGGGGCCAAAGCGGGTGGGCTTTAAAAAAAATTTTAAATTTAAAAACGGTGACGGGTTTAATTTTTTTTTCCCCTTTTTGCCTTTACCCTTTTAGGGAACTGATCAAAAAGGGCCAGCCGGGGGGGATTTGGGAAAAAAATTTATTTTTTTCTCCTTTTTTTTCGGGGGGCCTTTCCTTAACCCAGGGGGGGGAATTCATTTTTGCTAGAAATTTTTCCCAAATTCGGGTTGATAAAAAAGTTTCAAAAAAAGCCCCCACCCTTCCCAATGGGGGAAATTTCCCAAAATCGGGTTACTTTTTTTGAGAAAGTTTTTGGCAAAAAATGGAAAAAAAAATTTGGGGGAGGGGGGGAAAAGGGAGGGGTAGGGGAAAAGATAAACTCTAAGGGAAAAGTTCAGGGGACCCAACCCGGGGCCCACCGGGGGCCTGTTGCTTTTTTAAAACCCTGGGGGGGGGGGATTATCTTGAGTCTTCGGGTTAAATTTTGTAAAAGGCAGCAACCGGGAAAAAAGGGCCCTTTCCCCCCAGCTGCATATTGCCTTCTCTTTTAAAAAAATTTTGGCCCCCAGAGAGCAGGAAAAATCCCCTTGGAAAAGTCCCCCTTTTCCCCTTCACCTTCACGGGGGGGCCCGTTTGTCCTTTTGGGCCCCCTCCCAGCCCCCCTTTCCCCTGGAGGGGGGGGGGAAAACAAAAAATTTGGCTCCTTTTTGCCCCTTTTGGGAATTTTCCCGGGGGAAAGGGGCCCCAACTCAGTGAAAGGCCTTCCCCCTTTTGGGCTTTTTTTGGTTTCAAAATTTCCCCGGACACGCTTTCTCTTTGTTTAAAGGTTTCGGGAGGCTAGGGAATAAAGGGCTGCTCCGGTACCGGGTCTTTTAAAATTTTAATCTTTTGGACCTGGGGGTTGGGAAAAAGGGAAAGGGTGAAGTTTGGCATGAAGTGAGGGCAGGGGCACCCTTTTTTTCCCAAGTGGGGGGGGGGCCCCATGTTTTCCCACGGGGCTCGTGGGCTCGGGGGGGAAGGGGAAAAAAAGGGCCCAGTCCCGGGGGGGCCCCCATGGGTGCCGGGGCCTTGGGCTTTCCTTTTTTTTTCCTGTATCCTCGCCCCAAGCCTTTCCCTATGGAGGGGGGTTTTCTTTTGGGTTCCCCCTCCTGCAGGGGAGAAAAAAACCCCAAACAGGGGGGTTTAAATCATTTTGTGGGGGGGGGTTCCAAAGGTGGGGAACGGGGGGGGGCCGCCAACGTCTCGCGTACCCCTGTTTGCCGCTCCGCCATCTTGGTGGATTTGTTTCTTTTTTAAAGTGGGATCCAAAAAAAAAAAGGGTTTGGGAATCCAAAAAATTTCGGGTGGGCCCACAAAAATTTTTTTATATGCTGTAGGGGGGGCCCCAATTTGTTCGGGAAGGGGAACAAAAAAAAAAAAAGGGGGGAAAAAAAAATGGACCCTTTGGGTTTGGGGTGAGGGAATTTGGGGGAAAATTTTTCCCCCAAAAGGGGTTGTTTTTTTTTTATTTTTTTTTTTTTTAAAAAACTAAACCTTTTAAATTTTTATGCCTTGTTTATTTTTAAGAAAAATTAAACCAGGGGCAAAAGGTAAATTTTTTAAAAGCTCAGCTGTCTTTTTGGGTTTTCCCCCCTGTCGGGAGTATTTCCTCTGTCTTATTTTTGGGGGTTCGGGAGAAATCCTGGGCCCGTGCGGGGAAAAAAGCCGGGGGAAAGGGGGAGGAGATTTTCCCCCTGGGGGGGGGGCCCCTGCTAAAACGGGGGTTTTTTCTGGGTTTGGTTTTTTGGCTTTTCCCCTCTCTGCCCCTTTTAAAGTCAGGGGGCTGGGGGTTTCCCTTTTCCTTTTTGGGGGGGTTTAAATTAAAAAATTGGGGTTTCGGGTGGTTTCCAGGTCCCCCCCCCCAAAAGGGTGCTTTTTGAGGGGTCCTGGGAGTCAGGCTCCCCACCGGGTGACTTTGGGGTTTGGGCCCGGAGAGAAAGGTTTCCCTTTTCATAATTGCCCCCAAAATTTAACCCTGGCTAAAGGGGGGCCCTTTAAACCCCCCAAGCTTAAAGAGGGGGGTTTCTGTGGCAGGGGGGGGGGTTGGGCGGGTGGGTGGGTCCCTTTGGGGGGGGGAAAGGGGCAGGGCATGGTTTTTTGGGGTTTAAAAAACATTTTTTTGGGGTCCTTTTCCTTTTTGGTTTTTTACCTCCCCCCCGGGGGGGAAGGTGGCCCAAAAGCACACCCGGTTTTGCCGATTTTTTAAACTCTCCCTCTCCACCCCGGGGTTTTCCCCGGGTTTAGGGGGCCCCCTTTCCCGGGGGCCCGGGGGTTTGGGGGACGGGGGTTTCCCCTGGGGGACGGGGGGCTCTCGGGGGGGCCCCCTTTTGCGGGGAAACGGGGGCCTCTCAGGGGGCCGGGAAAGTTTCCCCAGGTTTTAAGGCAGGGCACTTTTGGCCCCAGTGTGGGAAACAGTGTGGTTCCCGATCCTTGGGCTCTCCCCCTTTGGGGTGGGGACACTGTCCTGGAAAGGGTTTTTCCCCTGGGAGGGGCCCCCCAAGGATGGGGGGGTCCGGGACTGGGGGCCCCTGGGCCTTTCCTGCCCCCTTTTGGGGGGGGAGCCCTTTCCACCTTTCCCAAAAGGGTCCCGGTTTTTTTTCCAAAGGCCCCAGGGAAAGTTGGGGGAGGCTTACCCTGGGGGGGGTTTCTTGTCGTTTTTTTTAGGTGGAGGTCGGGGGTTGGGATAAACGGGGGGTTTCTGTCCCCACTAAACGGGGGTTTTTTCTTGGGGTTTCAGCCCCAGTTTGTCCCCAGGGTTGGCTATTTTGGGGACGTTGGGGGCTCTTTTTTCCCCCATTTTGAAACCCAACTTTCCCGGGACCCTTTTTTGGGTGACAAACGGGGTTTTGGCGGGAAAATTGTGTTTTCTGGCACGGGGGGGACGGGGATCCCAATTTCTTTTTAGCCGGGGGGGCAGGGGGTTCTTTTAAAACTCCCTGGGTCCTTTTTTGGTAGCTTTTGAAAAGCCTTTAGCAAAACACCTGCTTGTTTAAGGGGGGGTAAGGGACCCCCAAAATTTCAGGGGCCGGGGATTTTTGTAAACCCAGAAACGGGCAAAAAAAGTAAAAAACCTTCATTTTTCCTTAAAAACCTCTTTTCCTTGCTCCTTTCGGGCCACCAGTTTTTCCCTTTTGGGTTCCCTTTTGTGGGTTTCGGGGCTCTTCATTTGGGGACCCCAGGGGGGGCCAATGCCCAAAGGGAGCGGGGGGGACTGGGCCCCCCCAGGTTGTTTGTCTTGCCCACAAGCCCTTTCTTAGAAACCAAGGTTTTTATCGGGTTTCCCGGGGGGTTTTAAAATTTTTTTTAAAATTTTACCCCTTCCAGTGTAAAGGCGGGGCGGGTTATGAACAGGGACTGCCGGGTTGGCCGGGGGTTTTGGTTCATTTGGGGGCCTCTTCGGGGGGGACTCCCCTTCCCTTTTTCTCTCCCAAAGACCCGGGCGGGTTTTGGCTTTTTGGGGACGGGGGGCTGAAATTCTCGTTTTGAGCACTTTTGCCCTTGAAAAAGTCCCCTATTTTTTTCCAAAGGGATAAATGGGGTTTAACCCCCTGTTTTTTTTTCTGGGTGATTTTTTTGGGCCCGGGGCCCAAAAGCCCGGGGGGGGACCGGGGGCTCGCTGGCCACGGGGTTTGAATGGGGGGGGGGTGCATGGGGGGAAAAGGGGCCTTTTTTTTGGGCCCGGGATTGTTTAAACCTTTTTAAAGGTGTTTGCCGGGGGGGCCTTGGGAAAACCAAAAAATGAACCCTGTCAAGAAGGTTCCCCAAAACCGGGGGGGGGTTCGGGGAATGAGGGTTTTCCATAGTTTTATTTTTCGGGGTTGGGTTTTTTCGGGGCCCCCGGGGCCCCCCTTTCTCGGGGGAGTTTGCTTCGGGGTCCCCAGATGAAGTAATTTCCCCTTTAATGGGGGGAGCCTTGTTGGGAAAAAAGGAACCCCAGGTTTCGGGCTTTCTTTTTTTTGTTTTTCGGGGTTTTCTTTGGATTGGTTTAAAAAAAAAAATTTTTTTTGCCCCAAAAAAAACATTTGGGCAAAAATATCCTTTTTTTTGCTTTTTCCATTGGGCAAATTGGGTTATAAGCCTTTTTGAAAACTAACCCCATTTGGGGAACCCGGTTTTTCCCATTGGGCTGTAATCCAGCCAGCCGGGGGGGCCCCCCAAAATGTTCAATTCACATGATTTTTATTTTTTTTTTTCCAAAACAGAAAGGGTTTATTTTCCCCAAGCAAAAGGAGGGGGTTTCCATGCCCCCTAATTGGAAGGCAGATTTTTTTAAAAAAAAACCACGGGAAAACGCCATGGGGGGTTTCCCCCCTTTAAAGGGCCCATTTTTAAAAACCCGGGGCCAAACAGGGGTTTTAAATTTTTTTCATTAATCAAAAATTTAAACAATTTTACTTTAAAGGGCCCGGGCCCAAAAACCCCCCATAGTATTTTTTTTAGAATGGGATTTTTTACCCGTCTTTGGAAAAAAGTTTAAAAGGGGGCTCTTTAATAAGCAAAATTTAAAAAAATAAAAAATTTAGAAAAAATCTCAAACGGTGAGGGGGAAAATTTGGGTTTTTTAAAAAAGGTTTTAAAAAAAGGAAAAAATACCCCAAAAAAAAATGGGTAAGTTTTTACAAATTTATTTCTAAATTTTTTTCCTTCCCCTTTTCCTTTCCCAGAATTTTCATTTTACTGGGGACTGTTTTGTAAAGGGTTGTGTGGGGTTTTGGGGGGGGAGGTAAAGGGGGGGGGTTTGGGGAAACCCAAAAAAAAAAATTTCAAACCCCGGGGGGTTGGGGGGGGAGGGGCCAAATTTTTAGGGAAAACGGGAAAAGGGGAAAAAAAAACCCTTTTAAACTTTTTTGGGGTTTTGATGGCTTAAATTTTTCTTCAGGGGGGGCCTTTTTCCCTTTCAAAAAAAAAAAATTAAAAACTTTAAATCCGGACCGGCCCTAAAATTTGGGGGCTTTTGGGCTGCCTTTTTGGGGGGGGTCCTCGGTTGGGGGCCCCCTTTTTGAGGGATTTTTGAAGCCCGGGGGTTAAGGGAATTTGGGGTTTGGTATCAGTTCTCTTTTGGGGTTTAAATTTTGGGGCTTGGGGGAACCGGGCCCCTTTTAAAAAAAGGGGAAAAAAGTGTTCTGGGGGGGGAAATTCCCCCCAAACCCAAAAAATTTAAAAGGGGGGGGCTAAAAAAACTCCCGACCCAAAAAATTTCAAAAAATTTTTTTCCCTTCTCGAGTGAGCCCCCCTTGCTCTTTTTTCTCTTTTGGGTCCATCCCTTTTTTCCCCCTTATAACGGGGCTCAAAAACCCCCCAATTTTAAAGGTTTAATAAATTTTCGGGGGCCTTTGGGCCCCTGTTTTTAGGGGAAGGTTTTGTTTTTTTTCCCCTTTCCTTTTCCCTTTAACAGGTCATTTTTAATTTTTTCTGTATCACAGGGTGTTTCCCCAAGAGCGGGGGGCCGGGAGCCTCCCCCAGTGGGATTTGAGTGCTTGAGTCTGGGGAAAGCAAAAACCCCTTTTCCAGGGGGGACCCTTTTATGAAAAAATTGGGGGGTTCTTTTTCAAAAGCCTGGGGGATAACCCTCAGGGGGGCCTTTTTGTTCTGTTTATTTATATTTTTTTTTTTTCTCCCAAAGTGGGGCCCCCCCCGGGGAATAGGCGGGAAGGGGGTTTTAGGGTTTGGAATTTTTGGTTCCCTTTGATTCCCCCGGGGTCTAAAGAGGGGGCAGGGGGACTTAGAGTAAAAGGGGGGGGAGAGGGTGGGGGGGGGAAAAGGAAGCCAGCCCTCCAGGAAAACAGGGGCTGGGGTTCCCCCGGTTTTTTTTCCCTTAAAAGGGGAAAAAAAAAACCCTTTTCCCTTTGTTTCCCTGGGGTGCCCTTTCGGGGCGGGGGAGCGGGGCCCCAAAAGGGGCTGGGGGGGGGATTTCCCCCTGGGGGGAATTTTGGTTTGGGGCCGGGTGGCTACCTTGCCCAAAAATTAAAGGGCGTTTTTTCTTTTTTTTGGCCTTTTGGGGGGGGGAACCCCCGCGGGGATTTGGGGGGGGGAACCCTGTGGCCAAAAGTTTTAGGGGTTTTTTAAAGGGGTTTTTTTTTGTTTTGGGCTCCCCGGGCAGGGGGAAAACTGGAGGGAATGAGGGGGGGCCTTTCCCCAAAACCCCCGGGGCCTGGGCCGCCCGGGCCCGCGTGGTGGGGGGCGGGGTTTTAATCCCCCGGGGATCGAGCCCCTGGGCTCCCACGGGGGGCTTTTGGGTTTTGGGGGCTTCAACAGGAAGGGGGGGGCCCCCCAAAGTCTCCCTGTCGCCTTGGGGGGGCTTTTAAAGCTGTCCCAGGTTTTTCCTTTTGTGTTACCATTTTACCCTTTAAAACCCTTGACAAATGGGGGGGGAAAAAGTAAAAGGCTGAAAAAGGGGGAAAACTTTTTTCCCTTTGGTCACGGGAAGCTAAGCTAAAAGGGGGGGCCCTTTGGGGGGCTGGGAAACTTTTGGAAAGGGCCCCTTTTTCACTCTTTGGCCCCTCCCCCATTCGGGGAGGTTTCCTTTCCCCCGGGGGTGGGGGGGTTTTTTAAAGGGGGGTTTTTTCGCTTGTCCAAAAGAGGGGGGCTTTGTTTGGAGGGGCCCCTTTTTCCCGTTTCAGACAGGGGCCCAGGGGCCCTTTCCCCTTGCATTTTTTTAAAAATGCTCAGTCCTAAACTAAAGGGCCTGGGGGGGTTTTGGCTTTTTGGGCCAGCCCTTCTTTTTTAAATGCTTTTTCAATTTTTTACTTTTTTTACATATTACATTTTCTTTTAAAACGGGAAAAATGTTTTGGGGGGGAAACCCGCATCAAGTCTTTTGGGGAAACCATTTTTCCCAACTTTTTTTTTAATTTTATTTTTTTTGGGTCCCATTTTAAATGGGTTTTTCATAGTATTTTAAAAATTTTTTCTCATTACTACTTTTTTTGTTTTTTGGTAAGGGTTTTGATCACCCGGACCCTTTGGGGGATTTTTTAACTTTTCCCAAAACTCTTTTGTAGTCTTGGGTTTTTGGGTTTTCAGAAAATTTTTTAGGAAAAAAAGTTTTTTTTTTTTTTTTTTTTTGGCCACACCCACGTGGGTTTGCAGGTTTTTTTTTTCCCCCCAACCCAAAGGTGTTGGAACGGGGGCCCAGGGCCCATTTTTCCCCTTTGGATTTCCCCTTGCCCCCTAAAAACCCCCAAAAAATTTTTTCCCTAAAAGGATTTTTTTTTTTTTTTAAGGTATTTTGGTTTTTTTTCGGACATATGAAAATTCTCTTTTAAATGGGGGACTTTTTAATTTTTAGTTTTAAACCCAGGGGCCTTTTTTTTTGTGTTTTGGGGAAAAAACCAAAAAGGGTTTTGTTTTGGGGCTTGCGTTATTGCAGTATTTGCTTTATTGGAGTAGGAGCAGGGTGATCTTTAGTGACTAGATAAGTTGCTGAGAAAGTGCTGCCAGGGTTCAAATTTGCAAGCCCCGCTTTTGTCCTCTGGTTGTTGGCACTTCAGGGGCACATAGAGGAACCTGAAATGAAAGGAGAGGTGACCAGCAGCCACTGAGCACAGATGGAGAGAGAGGTGTGCAGGCAAGCGGGTCTCATCAGGAAGGGTCTGCGACTGGAAACTGGGAGGGGCATCGAGGTGCCCGCCCGCCCAGTCCAGTCCCAGCTCGTGTCAGCTGGTGGCCACCTTGGTCCTCCAGCACCCAGGGGCGTCTCAGGACACTGGGCCAGGAAGAGTGGTGTTGTAACTCTGCCCTTCTTTTCCAGGCTGTGAATTTTTCAAGGAATATAAGGATCGGGATTATGCTGAAGGGCTCATTTTTAACTGGAAGCAGTATGAACAGTACCACTTGTCAGCTTGGGTCTTCTGTTCCTTTGTGAAGGGAAACCAGCTAGAAAATTTCGAGGGAAAACAGCTACCCTTTTCATTTCTTTTCTCTTCCTGAATGAGTCTCATTTTTTTTTTTCTCCCTCTTCTCCTTATATATACATGTTTAAATTCTTAATCACATAGTGTTTTCTCTCCCCCCTTTAGTTTCTCCCTTTCTTTAAAAAACTTCTCAGGGACATGGTAGGAGAGGCGCTTATCTCTTTGCTTCACCACCTTCTGTGGGAAGAAGGGGCAGCCGTCTGTCCTCCCCAGTGGCTGGTAGTAGCTCAGGAGCTGCTGGAGGCTGATTCCAGCCCGTCACCTCTGTCCTCATCAGCAAACACTCAGATGGTCAACTGAAAAACTCCACTCGGCAGCGATATCTGGTCCCTTTGATTTTTTAAGCTTTCCTTCTACAGGGTCGCCCAGGCATCTGGCTCAGAGAAGGCAAGCACTGTCGGGGGGGGGGGGGGGGGGGGGGGACGGGACACCCTGCTGCTCATGGTATAGCCACAAACTTCAGGGTCTCTGCCTGTCACCATAGCGTCTCCTGGTGGCCAGCCTATGTCTTTCACACTGTCTCTCACAGTGTCTTTCTGTCCCCAGGACTACGTCGATGCGCCCTCTGAGCATCCCTGACTTCCTGACTTGCTCTCTGAATATTGACTGGAGCCAGTATCAGGTGAGGGGACCCCTGGTGCCCACCCACAAGCCCCTCAGGCAGAGGTCTGAATGCCTGGCTCACCTCCAATCTCTGACAGCCTAGGAAAGGAGGAGCTGTTGTCTGTCTGACTCTCTCTCCTGATTTGCTCTTGGCCCAGAAAATCAAAGCTTTCTGAACATGACTCACTGAAGATTTTGCATCACCAGGGGGATTCTGTTTCCAGAGGAGGACTGCATGAGTTTGCTTTTCTGGTTCTAGGACTTAGTGACTTTTTTCATTTTACCTTTTAAATGCATGTTCCATCAAGGAAGTTGCAGCACTCCCTGACCTGATTGCCCATAGAAACCTGAAAGTTATTTCCATTGTGCGTCTCTCTTGTTACTGTCTGCCGTGGAAGGGCGCCAATCTTACTGGATGAACCCATCTGTCTACCACGTCTGGCCCACACTGTACAAGCCTGTGGCCATTAGCAATCTCCTTGCCACCTGCTTCAGCCAGGACAGGGAGCCTCATTCTGCCACTACCTTCCCCACACCTATTCCCTCTGCCTGGCTGGCCCCCCACCCCCCACCCCCAGGCTCCTCTTGCCTGGCTGACACATGTCTTCAGGATTTGGCTTGTAGTGTCCATTCCAAGAAGACTTGCCTGATGGGCCACCTATCCCCATCCCTGGGGAGTTGGGTGCTTGCGTTTACATTCCCATTAATCCCTGGGCATGTCTGTCTGGGAGTTTTCCACTGAGCTCTAGTTACTGTTTTATAATAGAGCTGCTTCCCCATCTTCCGTAGACTAAACACCAGGAGGATGGGGAACCATGGCTTGGGGCACTAGAACTGAAAATGGCCTGAGCCAGAAGGTGACCGCTGAATCCCTAGAAACTTTTCCTGCTTCCGTCCTCTTTTCATTTTCCCCCTGGGTCTGGAGGGTTTCCCCCATTCACCTTGAGACTCCCTCTCCCAGGGGGGGCCCAGTCCCGCCCCCCCCCTTTGGGGCAGTTTTGGTTCCCAGTATCATTTGGACTTTGTATCCTAGTAGGAGATGGTCTTTTAAAGGCAGAGGCCATGTTTTTCCCGTTTTTTTCTTGACTCTCCCCCCGGACACAAGGCGAGCCCCCTAATTTTGGGGAAATGAAACCAGTTAAAAGGGGTGTTGGGTCTTCTCTGGGTGGTGTTTTTCAAGAGAGGGGCTTCAGAAGGAGAGCCGATAGGTTGTTTGTTGTGTCCCCCGGGAAAGGTGGAACGGGGGTTTGGGGGACTTGTTCCCTACTTTCGGGGCCCCCCGTCTGTCCCCAGACAGGGGGGCATGGCGGGAAAAAGGGCAGGCCTCTCCTGAATCGCGTGTGCGAGCCCCAAAGCAGGCCCCCACCACCCCACCCTCTCTCTCTGCGGGCACCCGTTTTGCCCTTGTGCATACGATCTAGAACCCCTCCTCCCAAATTCCCCTATAACACTCGTGCTGTCAACTGTGTTGACAGTATTGATGCTGCCAAGGGGAAGGGGTTGTCTCTCTGGGAAGGGCCCCCTTTTGTGTGCGAGGGTTTTTTTTAGTGGAAAGAGGCCCTGGGGTGTGAGCTCCTTTGCTGTTTTTATGGGGCTGTGTGACCTTAGCCAGTGACCTCACTTCCCCCTGAAGCAGGGAAATTACACAGTGTTTTTAGGTTGTGGTGGGTTCAGATATGATCATGCATGAAGTGTCCTGTTAACGGAAATTCCGGCCAATTTTTGTGAGTGATTAGGGGGCGCTCCCTGGCTTCGACTCGGGAGTAGATTATAAAGCCCCCGGCCCGAGGGTAGGGGGCAGGGGGTTCCCCCAGCCTGCCGCTTCTGGTGTTGCTCACCAGTTGGCCCCACTGTGCTTTGTGTCCCTTTCAGCCAGGGGGGGGTGAGCTCGGTCCTTTAAACCCCGAGTGACTCTTTTTATCTCCCGGTCCCCTCACCACTCCCTTCCCCCCCCTCGGGGCCAGTCACCCAGGCCCCGGGGGCCCGGGCCAGGCCCTCCTTGGGGGATTTAAACCTACAGTCTTTCCCAAGGTCCAGTCATGTGGGGCACCTGAAAGTCAAGTGCCCAAAAAGGGGAAATTGTCAAAACCCCCCAGAAAACCCCCAGGCCCTTCACCATTTACCCCGATTTCTCAAACTAAAAAAAGTTGGGGGGTGGTTGGTTCTTTTTTTCCCCTCACATCAATGGCAGTTCCCATCAGTTCTTAAATCTCGGGCCCCCGGGGTTTTTTCCAGTTTTTTTCCTGCTTCCGTCTCATTCATGGCCTAATGCAGGCTACATCATCTAAAAGGTGAGTGGGGCCACATTTTTGGGGCAAACCGCTGGAAGTAAGGAACATAAAGCATGTGAACAGGGGGCCTGGAGAGAGCAAAAACTTAGGTGACGGGCCAAGATTGTCATTGTCACTTGTTCTTTCCAAAATTCCCTTTGACTTTTCCTGTTTCCTCAGAAGCCCAAAGGGCCCTCCATGGGCCACCAGTTCCCCCATGGCCCCCAAACGTTCTGGTGAAATACGGCTGTTTCCCCCCCTCTTCCAGCCACCCCACCATCTTCCCCAGGAAAGTGCTCACCCGTTTGTACGTGCTGTTTTTTCTATGCCAGAAACACTGGGTGCTTTCCTTAAAACCCCTTTTTTTCCCCATGCATGTACCTTTCTAAAAACCTTACCTAAGGTCCCGGGTCGGGCTTGGCCACCTCCCCTTACATGGTTCCCCAAACACTTACAGGGGTTCTTTTAGTCAGCACGCCGTGCAGTTTTACTTTTTTCCTTCCCTTCCCCGCACCACAGAGGGGGGTATTGGT
>JAJLRB010000164.1:0-42211 GCA_020976825.1 Odocoileus hemionus
CCCCGAGAACACCGTACCAAGTCTAGAGGAACACCAATTTCAGCACAGCAACTCGAGGAATGCTACATGTGCCCCAAATCATCTCGAGATGAGAGCTCATTCCCTGGTTTAGTCTCAAGACGTATACCAACTTTCCTCAAGCACCTCAAGAGGAGGCTTCTCTCAGCAACAGGTATGTGGGAAGGATCCTGAGTTTGCTGCCTCAAGTGGAATATACACCGTGAAGCCCTGACTCGAAAGGAGGCCGGATTTCCTTGCTGTGGCTCGAATGCAGGATAGTATTTCTTATCACAAGATGAAGGGATGTCTGAATCCCTTCTAGAGACATTAGAGAAATCCAAGGTTCCCACCTCATTTCGATGGAATGCCTCTCATCCATTTGATACTCGAGAGGCACGCGAAGTTCACTGCTTCAAAAGGTGACGATGTCTGTTTGCTCTTCAACATTGATAGAATCCCAATATCCCTCTGGCAACTGGAAAGGGACAATGGGTCTCCCGCCTCACCTCTAGAACCGTCTCTTTTGCACTGCCAAGCATCGAAGAAATTCCAGATGTGTCCCTCCTAACTAGACAAGAGTCGGGACAGCGCTGAACAAACACGAATTTTGAAGGGCCATCCCGGCCGTAATCGAGAATATACCGCAGATCACCGCCGCAACTCGATAAAAACCATGAGAGTTCCCCCTCGAAGAGAGATGTGGCCCGATTCCCCTGCAATGCATGCAGAGCAATTCCGTGATCCCCATCAAACATGCAAGAATCCTCGACTTGCTTGTCGGTCCTCGAGACAGCACCGAGAACACTGTCACAAGTTTAGAGGGACCCTGAGGTCACCCCAGCAACGTGAAGGAGCTCCATGTACCCGAAATCAACTCAAGATGAGGCCCGATTCACCTGCATTGACACCAGAGCCATCCCCCCTTCCCCATCAAACATGACCAGAGGCTTGACTTCCTTTAGGCAACTCCAGAAATTCCCCGAGAACACCGTGCAAAGTCTAGAGGAACACCAAATTTAGCACAGCAACTCGAGGAATGCTCCTTGTACCCCAAATCAACTCGAGAAGAGAGCTGATTCCGTGGCTTAGATTCATGACATATGCTACATTCCACAAGCACCTGTAGCGGAGGCTTCTCTCAGCAATAGGTATGTGGGAGAGATTCTGAGTGTGCTGCCTCAAGTGGAATATACACGTAGAAGACCTGACTCGAAAGTAGGTCGGATTTCCTTGCAGTGGCTTGAATACAGGCTCGTCATTCATCTCACAATATGAACGGATGTCTGAATCCCCAGTGTAAACCCTAGAGAAAACCCTAGGCCCCTGTCTCATTTCGTCGGAATGCCTTATATCCCTTTGACACCTCGAGAGGCACGCGGAGTTCACTGCTTGAAAAGGTGACGATGCCTGACTCCTCTTGAACATGGATAGGAATCCGAATATCCCTGTGGCTACTGGAAAGGGACCCTGTGTCTCCCACCTCACCTCGAAAAGCGTCCCTTTTGCCCTGACAAGCGACGAAGAGATTCCTGAGGTCTCCCTCGTAATTCGACAGGAATCATGACGTCGCTTAATAAACACGACTTTTGAAGGGCCATCCCCGCCGTAACTCGGGAATATACCCCAGGTCCCCGCCGCAACTCCAGAAAAACCATGATACATCTCCTTCGAAGCGCGATGAGGTCCGATTGCCCTGCACAGCATGCAGAGCAATTCCGTGATCCCCATCAAACATGTAGGGAGCCTCAATTTGCTTGATGGAACTTGAGACAGTCCCCATGAACACTGTCCCAAGTCTAGAGGGACCCTGAGGTGAAGTGAGCAATGGAAAGTGTCTCCATGTACTCTAAATCAACACGAGATGAGGCCCGATTCCCAAGCATTGACTCCAGAGCCATCACCCGTTCCCCATCAAACACGACCAGTGGCTTGACTTCCTTTAGGCAACTCCAGAGATTTCCCAAAACACTGTCTCACATCTAGAGGAACACCAATTTCAGCACAGCAACTCGAGGAATGCTCCAATTGACACAAATCGTCTCGAGATGAGAGCTGATTCCCTGGTTTAGTCTCAAGACGTATACCAAAGTTATTCAAGCACTTCAAGAGGAGGCTTCTCTCAGTAATAGGTATGTGGGAGGGACCCTGAGTTTGCTGCCTCAAGTGGAATATACACCGAGAAGCCCTGACTCGAAAGGAGGCCGGATTTCCTTGCTGTGGCTGGAATACAGACTTGTCTTTCATCTCACAAGGTGAAGGGATGTCTGAATCCCTTCTAGAGACCTTAGAGAAATGCTAGGTCCCTGCCGCATTTCGATGGAATGCCTCTCATTCATTTGATACATCGAGAGGAACGCGAAGATCACTGCTTCAAAAGGTGACGATGCCTGACTCCTCTTGTACATTGATAGGAATCCCAATATCCCTGTGGCAACTGGAAAGGGACAATGGGTCTCCCGCCTCACCTTAAGAACCGTCTCTTTTGCACTGCCAAGATCGAAGAAGATATTCCAGGGATGTCCCTCTTTACTAGACAGGAGTCCTGACATCGCTGAACAGACACGAATTAGGAGGGCCATCCCGGCCGTAACTCGACAATATACCCCAGGTTCCCGCTGCAACTCGAGAAAAAAAACCATGAGAGTTCCCCATCGAAGTGAGATGTGGCCCGATTCCCCTGCATTGCATGCAGAGCAATTCCGTGATCCCCATCAAACATGCAAGAAGCCTCGACTTGCTTGAAGCTCCTTGAGACAGTCCCAAGAACACTGTCACAACTTTAGAGGGACCCTGAGGTCACCCAAGCAACGTGAAGGAGCTCCATGTACCCGAAATCAACTCAAGATGTGGCCCGATTCCTCTGCATTGACTCCAGAGCCATCCCCTCTTCCTCATCAAACATGACCAGAATCTTGAATTCTTTAGGCAACTCCAGAGATTCCCCGAGAACACTGTATCAAGTCTAGTGGAACACCAAATTTAGCACAGCAAAACGAGGAATGCTCCATGTACCCCAAATCGTCTCGAGATGAGAGCTGATTCCCTGGCTTAGATTCATGAAGTATGTTACATCCCACAAGCACCTGTAGAGGAGGTTTCTCTCAGCAATAGGTATGTGGGAGGGATCCTGAGTTTGCTGCCTCAAGTGGAATATACACCGAGAAGCCCTGACTAGAAAGTAGGTCGGATGTCCTGGCAGTGGCTTGAATACAGGCTCTTCCTTCATCTCACAAGATGAACGGATGTCTGAATCTCCAGTGTAGACCTTAGAGAAAACCCTAGGACCCTGTCTCATTTCGTCGGAATGCCTTACATCCCTTTGACACGTCGAGAGGCACACGGAGTTCACAGATTCAAAAGATAACGATGCCTGACTCCTCTTGCACATGGATAGGAATCCGAATATCCCTGTGGCTACTGGAAAGGGACCCTGTGTTTCCCGCCTCACCTCGAAAAGCGTCCCCTTTGCCCTAACAAGCGACGAAGATTTTCCTGATGTCTCCCTCGTAATTCGACAGGAATCATGACGTCGCTGTATAAACACGAATTTTGAAGGGCCATCCCCGCCGTAACTCGAGAATATAACCCAGGTCCCCGCCGCAACTAGAGAAGAAAACCATGAGACTTCTCCTTCGAAGCACAATGAGGTCCGATTGCCCTGCATTGAATTCAGAGCAATTCCGTGATCACCATCAAACATGTAAGGAGCCTCGACTTGCTTGATGGATCTTGAGACAGTCCCCATGAACACTGTACCAAGTCTAGAGGGACCCTGAGTTGAAATGAGCAACGCAAAGTGTCTTCATGTACTCTAAATAAACTCGAGATGAGGCCCGATTCCCCTGCATTGACTCCAGAGCCATCCCCCCTTCCCTATCAAACATGACCAGAGACTTGACTTCTTTAGGCAACTCCAGAGATTCCCCGAGAACACCGTACCAAGTCTAGAGGAACACCAATTTCAGCACAGCAACTCGAGGAATGCTACATGTGCCCCAAATCGTCCCGAGATGAGAGCTCATTCCCTGGTTTAGTCTCAAGACGTATACCAACTTTCCTCAAGCACCTCATGAGCAGGCTTCTCTCAGCAATAGGTATGTGGGAGGGATCCTGAGTTTGCTGCCTCAAGTGGAATATACACCGTGTAGTCCTGACTCGAAACAAGGTCAGATTCCTTGCAGTGGCTTGAATACAGTCTCATCTTTCATCTCACAAGATGAAGGGTTGTCTGAATCCGCAATGTAGACCCTAGAGAGAACCATAGGTCCGCGTTTCATTTCGTGGGAATGCCTTACATACTTTTGACACCTTGAGACGCACGCGGAGTTCACTGCTTCAAAAGGTGACGATGCCTGACTCCTCTTGAACATGGATAGGAATCTCAATATCCCTCTGGCAACTGTAAAGGGACGCTGGGTCTCCACCCTCACCTCGAGAACCGTCCCTTTTGCCCTGACAAACAACGAGAAGATTCCTGAGGTGTCACTCGTAACTCGACAGGAGTCCTGACGTCGCTGAAGAAAGACGAGATTTGAAGGGCCATTCCCGCCGAATCTCGAGAATATAGCCGAGGTCCCCGCCGCACCTCGAGAAAAACCATGAGACTTCTCCTTCGAAGCGCGATGAGGTCCGATTGCCCTGCATTGCATGCAGGGCCATTCCGTGATCCCCATCAAAAATGAATGGAGCCTCTATTTGCTTGATGGATCTTGAGACAGACCCCATGAACACTGTCCAAAGGCTAGAGGGACCCTGAGGTGAAATCAGCAACGCAAAGGGTCTCCATGTACTCTAAATCAACTCGAGATAAGGCATGATTCCCCTGCAATGACTCCAGAGCCATCCCTCGTTCCCCATCACACACGACCAATGGCTTGACTTCCTTTAGGCAACTCCAGAGATTTTACCAGAACACTGTCTCAAATCTAGAGGAACACCAATTTCAGCACAGCAACTCGAGGAATGCTCCATGTACCCCAAATCGTCTCGAGATGAGAGCTGATTCCCTGGATTAGATTCATGAAGTATGTTACATCCCACAAGCACCTGTAGAGGAGGTTTCTCTCAGCAATCGGTATGTGGGAGGGATCCTGAGTTTGCTGCCTCAAGGGAATATACACCGAGAAGCCCTGACTTGAAAGTAGGTCGGATGTCCTGGCAGAGGCTTGAATACAGACTCGTCTTTCATCTCACAAGTTGAGCGGATGTCTGAATCCCCAGTGTAGACCTTAGGGAAAACCCGAGGACCCTGTTTCATTTCGTCGGAATGCCTTATATCCCTTTGACACGTCGAGAGGCACACGGAGTTCACAGCTTCAAAAGGTAACAATGCCTGACTCCTCTTGAACATGGATAGGAATCTGAATATCCCTGTGGCTACTGGAAGGGGACCCTGAGTCTCCCGCCTCACCTCGAAAAGCGTCCCTTTTGCCGTAACAAGCGACGAAGAAGATTTTCCTGATGTCTCCCTCGTAATTCGACAGGAATCATGTCGTCACTGTATAAACACGACTTTTGAAGAGCTATCCCCGCCGTAACTCGAGAATATACCCCAGATCCCCGACGCAACTCGAGAAAAACCGTGAGACTTCTCCTTCGAAGTGAATGAGGTCCGATTGCCCTGCATTGAATTCAGAGCAATTCCGTGATACCCATCAAACATGTAAGAAGCCTCGACTTGCTTGATGGATCTTGAGACAGTCCCCATGAACACACTGTACCAAGTCAAGAGGGACCCTGAGTTGAAATGAGCAACGCAAAGTGTCTTCATGTACTCTAAATCAACTCGGGATGATGCCCGATTCCACTGCATTGACTCCAGAGCCATCCCCCCTTCCCCTTCAAACATGACCAGAGACTTGACTTCTTTAGGCAACTCCAGAGATTCCCCGAGAACACCGTACCAAGTCTAGAGGAACACCAATTTCAGCACAGCAACTCGAGGAATGCTACATGTGCCCCAAATCATCTCGAGATGAGAGCTCATTCCCTGGTTTAGTCTCAAGACGTATACCAACTTTCCTCAAGCACCTCAAGAGGAGGCTTCTCTCAGCAACAGGTATGTGGGAAGGATCCTGAGTTTGCTGCCTCAAGTGGAATATACACCGTGAAGCCCTGACTCGAAAGGAGGCCGGATTTCCTTGCTGTGGCTCGAATGCAGGATAGTATTTCTTATCACAAGATGAAGGGATGTCTGAATCCCTTCTAGAGACATTAGAGAAATCCAAGGTTCCCACCTCATTTCGATGGAATGCCTCTCATCCATTTGATACCTCGAGAGGCACGCGAAGTTCACTGCTTCAAAAGGTGACGATGTCTGTTTGCTCTTCAACATTGATAGAATCCCAATATCCCTCTGGCAACTGGAAAGGGACAATGGGTCTCCCGCCTCACCTCTAGAACCGTCTCTTTTGCACTGCCAAGCATCGAAGAAATTCCAGATGTGTCCCTCCTAACTAGACAAGAGTCGGGACAGCGCTGAACAAACACGAATTTTGAAGGGCCATCCCCGGCCGTAATCGAGAATATACCGCAGATCACCGCCGCAACTCGATAAAAACCATGAGAGTTCCCCCTCGAAGAGAGATGTGGCCCGATTCCCCTGCAATGCATGCAGAGCAATTCCGTGATCCCCATCAAACATGCAAGAATCCTCGACTTGCTTGTCGGTCCTCGAGACAGCACCGAGAACACTGTCACAAGTTTAGAGGGACCCTGAGGTCACCCCAGCAACGTGAAGGAGCTCCATGTACCCGAAATCAACTCAAGATGAGGCCCGATTCACCTGCATTGACACCAGAGCCATCCCCCCTTCCCCATCAAACATGACCAGAGGCTTGACTTCCTTTAGGCAACTCCAGAAATTCCCCGAGAACACCGTGCAAAGTCTAGAGGAACACCAAATTTAGCACAGCAACTCGAGGAATGCTCCTTGTACCCCAAATCAACTCGAGAAGAGAGCTGATTCGTGGCTTAGATTCATGACATATGCTACATTCCACAAGCACCTGTAGCGGAGGCTTCTCTCAGCAATAGGTATGTGGGAGAGATTCTGAGTGTGCTGCCTCAAGTGGAATATACACGTAGAAGACCTGACTCGAAAGTAGGTCGGATTTCCTTGCAGTGGCTTGAATACAGGCTCGTCATTCATCTCACAATATGAACGGATGTCTGAATCCCCAGTGTAAACCCTAGAGAAAACCCTAGGCCCCTGTCTCATTTCGTCGGAATGCCTTATATCCCTTTGACACCTCGAGAGGCACGCGGAGTTCACTGCTTGAAAAGGTGACGATGCCTGACTCCTCTTGAACATGGATAGGAATCCGAATATCCCTGTGGCTACTGGAAAGGGACCCTGTGTCTCCCTCACCTCGAAAAGCGTCCCTTTTGCCCTGACAAGCGACGAAGAGATTCCTGAGGTCTCCCTCGTAATTCGACAGGAATCATGACGTCGCTTAATAAACACGACTTTTGAAGGGCCATCCCCGCCGTAACTCGGGAATATACCCCAGGTCCCCGCCGCAACTCCAGAAAAACCATGATACATCTCCTTCGAAGCGCGATGAGGTCCGATTGCCCTGCACAGCATGCAGAGCAATTCCGTGATCCCCATCAAACATGTAGGGAGCCTCAATTTGCTTGATGGAACTTGAGACAGTCCCCATGAACACTGTCCCAAGTCTAGAGGGACCCTGAGGTGAAGTGAGCAATGGAAAGTGTCTCCATGTACTCTAAATCAACACGAGATGAGGCCCGATTCCCAAGCATTGACTCCAGAGCCATCACCCGTTCCCCATCAAACACGACCAGTGGCTTGACTTCCTTTAGGCAACTCCAGAGATTTCCCAAAAACACTGTCTCACATCTAGAGGAACACCAATTTCAGCACAGCAACTCGAGGAATGCTCCAATTGACACAAATCGTCTCGAGATGAGAGCTGATTCCCTGGTTTAGTCTCAAGACGTATACCAAAGTTATTCAAGCACTTCAAGAGGAGGCTTCTCTCAGTAATAGGTATGTGGGAGGGACCCTGAGTTTGCTGCCTCAAGTGGAATATACACCGAGAAGCCCTGACTCGAAAGGAGGCCGGATTTCCTTGCTGTGGCTGGAATACAGACTTGTCTTTCATCTCACAAGGTGAAGGGATGTCTGAATCCCTTCTAGAGACCTTAGAGAAATGCTAGGTCCCTGCCGCATTTCGATGGAATGCCTCTCATTCATTTGATACATCGAGAGGAACGCGAAGATCACTGCTTCAAAAGGTGACGATGCCTGACTCCTCTTGTACATTGATAGGAATCCCAATATCCCTGTGGCAACTGGAAAGGGACAATGGGTCTCCCGCCTCACCTTAAGAACCGTCTCTTTTGCACTGCCAAGCATCGAAGATATTCCAGGGATGTCCCTCTTTACTAGACAGGAGTCCTGACATCGCTGAACAGACACGAATTAGGAGGGCCATCCCGGCCGTAACTCGACAATATACCCCAGGTTCCCGCTGCAACTCGAGAAAAACCATGAGAGTTCCCCATCGAAGTGAGATGTGGCCCGATTCCCCTGCATTGCATGCAGAGCAATTCCGTGATCCCCATCAAACATGCAAGAAGCCTCGACTTGCTTGAAGCTCCTTGAGACAGTCCCAAGAACACTGTCACAACTTTAGAGGGACCCTGAGGTCACCCAAGCAACGTGAAGGAGCTCCATGTACCCGAAATCAACTCAAGATGTGGCCCGATTCCTCTGCATTGACTCCAGAGCCATCCCCTCTTCCTCATCAAACATGACCAGAATCTTGAATTCTTTAGGCAACTCCAGAGATTCCCCGAGAACACTGTATCAAGTCTAGTGGAACACCAAATTTAGCACAGCAAAACGAGGAATGCTCCATGTACCCCAAATCGTCTCGAGATGAGAGCTGATTCCCTGGCTTAGATTCATGAAGTATGTTACATCCCACAAGCACCTGTAGAGGAGGTTTCTCTCAGCAATAGGTATGTGGGAGGGATCCTGAGTTTGCTGCCTCAAGTGGAATATACACCGAGAAGCCCTGACTAGAAAGTAGGTCGGATGTCCTGGCAGTGGCTTGAATACAGGCTCTTCCTTCATCTCACAAGATGAACGGATGTCTGAATCTCCAGTGTAGACCTTAGAGAAAACCCTAGGACCCTGTCTCATTTCGTCGGAATGCTTACATCCCTTTGACACGTCGAGAGGCACACGGAGTTCACAGATTCAAAAAAGATAACGATGCCTGACTCCTCTTGCACATGGATAGGAATCCGAATATCCCTGTGGCTACTGGAAAGGGACCCTGTGTTTCCCGCCTCACCTCGAAAAGCGTCCCCTTTGCCCTAACAAGCGACGAAGATTTTCCTGATGTCTCCCTCGTAATTCGACAGGAATCATGACGTCGCTGTATAAACACGAATTTTGAAGGGCCATCCCCGCCGTAACTCGAGAATATAACCCAGGTCCCCGCCGCAACTAGAGAAAAACCATGAGACTTCTCCTTCGAAGCACAATGAGGTCCGATTGCCCTGCATTGAATTCAGAGCAATTCCGTGATCACCATCAAACATGTAAGGAGCCTCGACTTGCTTGATGGATCTTGAGACAGTCCCCATGAACACTGTACCAAGTCTAGAGGGACCCTGAGTTGAAATGAGCAACGCAAAGTGTCTTCATGTACTCTAAATAAACTCGAGATGAGGCCCGATTCCCCTGCATTGACTCCAGAGCCATCCCCCCTTCCCTATCAAACATGACCAGAGACTTGACTTCTTTAGGCAACTCCAGAGATTCCCCGAGAACACCGTACCAAGTCTAGAGGAACACCAATTTCAGCACAGCAACTCGAGGAATGCTACATGTGCCCCAAATCGTCCCGAGATGAGAGCTCATTCCCTGGTTTAGTCTCAAGACGTATACCAACTTTCCTCAAGCACCTCATGAGCAGGCTTCTCTCAGCAATAGGTATGTGGGAGGGATCCTGAGTTTGCTGCCTCAAGTGGAATATACACCGTGTAGTCCTGACTCGAAACAAGGTCAGATTCCTTGCAGTGGCTTGAATACAGTCTCATCTTTCATCTCACAAGATGAAGGGTTGTCTGAATCCGCAATGTAGACCCTAGAGAGAACCATAGGTCCGCGTTTCATTTCGTGGGAATGCCTTACATACTTTTGACACCTTGAGACGCACGCGGAGTTCACTGCTTCAAAAGGTGACGATGCCTGACTCCTCTTGAACATGGATAGGAATCTCAATATCCCTCTGGCAACTGTAAAGGGACGCTGGGTCTCCACCCTCACCTCGAGAACCGTCCCTTTTGCCCTGACAAACAACGAGAAGATTCCTGAGGTGTCACTCGTAACTCGACAGGAGTCCTGACGTCGCTGAAGAAAGACGAGATTTGAAGGGCCATTCCCGCCGAATCTCGAAATCTCGAGAATATAGCCGAGGTCCCCGCCGCACCTCGAGAAAAACCATGAGACTTCTCCTTCGAAGCGCGATGAGGTCCGATTGCCCTGCATTGCATGCAGGGCCATTCCGTGATCCCCATCAAAAATGAATGGAGCCTCTATTTGCTTGATGGATCTTGAGACAGACCCCATGAACACTGTCCAAAGGCTAGAGGGACCCTGAGGTGAAATCAGCAACGCAAAGGGTCTCCATGTACTCTAAATCAACTCGAGATAAGGCATGATTCCCCTGCAATGACTCCAGAGCCATCCCTCGTTCCCCATCACACACGACCAATGGCTTGACTTCCTTTAGGCAACTCCAGAGATTTTACCAGAACACTGTCTCAAATCTAGAGGAACACCAATTTCAGCACAGCAACTCGAGGAATGCTCCATGTACCCCAAATCGTCTCGAGATGAGAGCTGATTCCCTGGATTAGATTCATGAAGTATGTTACATCCCACAAGCACCTGTAGAGGAGGTTTCTCTCAGCAATCGGTATGTGGGAGGGATCCTGAGTTTGCTGCCTCAAGGGAATATACACCGAGAAGCCCTGACTTGAAAGTAGGTCGGATGTCCTGGCAGAGGCTTGAATACAGACTCGTCTTTCATCTCACAAGTTGAGCGGATGTCTGAATCCCCAGTGTAGACCTTAGGGAAAACCCGAGGACCCTGTTTCATTTCGTCGGAATGCCTTATATCCCTTTGACACGTCGAGAGGCACACGGAGTTCACACAGCTTCAAAAGGTAACAATGCCTGACTCCTCTTGAACATGGATAGGAATCTGAATATCCCTGTGGCTACTGGAAGGGGACCCTGAGTCTCCCGCCTCACCTCGAAAAGCGTCCCTTTTGCCGTAACAAGCGACGAAGATTTTCCTGATGTCTCCCTCGTAATTCGACAGGAATCATGTCGTCACTGTATAAACACGACTTTTGAAGAGCTATCCCCGCCGTAACTCGAGAATATACCCCAGATCCCCGACGCAACTCGAGAAAAACCGTGAGACTTCTCCTTCGAAGTGAAATGAGGTCCGATTGCCCTGCATTGAATTCAGAGCAATTCCGTGATACCCATCAAACATGTAAGAAGCCTCGACTTGCTTGATGGATCTTGAGACAGTCCCCATGAACACTGTACCAAGTCAAGAGGGACCCTGAGTTGAAATGAGCAACGCAAAGTGTCTTCATGTACTCTAAATCAACTCGGGATGATGCCCGATTCCACTGCATTGACTCCAGAGCCATCCCCCCTTCCCCTTCAAACATGACCAGAGACTTGACTTCTTTAGGCAACTCCAGAGATTCCCCGAGAACACCGTACCAAGTCTAGAGGAACACCAATTTCAGCACAGCAACTCGAGGAATGCTACATGTGCCCCAAATCATCTCGAGATGAGAGCTCATTCCCTGGTTTAGTCTCAAGACGTATACCAACTTTCCTCAAGCACCTCAAGAGGAGGCTTCTCTCAGCAACAGGTATGTGGGAAGGATCCTGAGTTTGCTGCCTCAAGTGGAATATACACCGTGAAGCCCTGACTCGAAAGGAGGCCGGATTTCCTTGCTGTGGCTCGAATGCAGGATAGTATTTCTTATCACAAGATGAAGGGATGTCTGAATCCCTTCTAGAGACATTAGAGAAATCCAAGGTTCCCACCTCATTTCGATGGAATGCCTCTCATCCATTTGATACCTCGAGAGGCACGCGAAGTTCACTGCTTCAAAAGGTGACGATGTCTGTTGCTGCTCTTCAACATTGATAGAATCCCAATATCCCTCTGGCAACTGGAAAGGGACAATGGGTCTCCCGCCTCACCTCTAGAACCGTCTCTTTTGCACTGCCAAGCATCGAAGAAATTCCAGATGTGTCCCTCCTAACTAGACAAGAGTCGGGACAGCGCTGAACAAACACGAATTTTGAAGGGCCATCCCGGCCGTAATCGAGAATATACCGCAGATCACCGCCGCAACTCGATAAAAACCATGAGAGTTCCCCCTCGAAGAGAGATGTGGCCCGATTCCCCTGCAATGCATGCAGAGCAATTCCGTGATCCCCATCAAACATGCAAGAATCCTCGACTTGCTTGTCGGTCCTCGAGACAGCACCGAGAACACTGTCACAAGTTTAGAGGGACCCTGAGGTCACCCCAGCAACGTGAAGGAGCTCCATGTACCCGAAATCAACTCAAGATGAGGCCCGATTCACCTGCATTGACACCAGAGCCATCCCCCCCCCCATCCCCATCAAACATGACCAGAGGCTTGACTTCCTTTAGGCAACTCCAGAAATTCCCCGAGAACACCGTGCAAAGTCTAGAGGAACACCAAATTTAGCACAGCAACTCGAGGAATGCTCCTTGTACCCCAAATCAACTCGAGAAGAGAGCTGATTCCGTGGCTTAGATTCATGACATATGCTACATTCCACAAGCACCTGTAGCGGAGGCTTCTCTCAGCAATAGGTATGTGGGAGAGATTCTGAGTGTGCTGCCTCAAGTGGAATATACACGTAGAAGACCTGACTCGAAAGTAGGTCGGATTTCCTTGCAGTGGCTTGAATACAGGCTCGTCATTCATCTCACAATATGAACGGATGTCTGAATCCCCAGTGTAAACCCTAGAGAAAACCCTAGGCCCCTGTCTCATTTCGTCGGAATGCCTTATATCCCTTTGACACCTCGAGAGGCACGCGGAGTTCACTGCTTGAAAAGGTGACGATGCCTGACTCCTCTTGAACATGGATAGGAATCCGAATATCCCTGTGGCTACTGGAAAGGGACCCTGTGTCTCCCACCTCACCTCGAAAAGCGTCCCTTTTGCCCTGACAAGCGACGAAGAGATTCCTGAGGTCTCCCTCGTAATTCGACAGGAATCATGACGTCGCTTAATAAACACGACTTTTGAAGGGCCATCCCCGCCGTAACTCGGGAATATACCCCAGGTCCCCGCCGCAACTCCAGAAAAACCATGATACATCTCCTTCGAAGCGCGATGAGGTCCGATTGCCCTGCACAGCATGCAGAGCAATTCCGTGATCCCCATCAAACATGTAGGGAGCCTCAATTTGCTTGATGGAACTTGAGACAGTCCCCATGAACACTGTCCCAAGTCTAGAGGGACCCTGAGGTGAAGTGAGCAATGGAAAGTGTCTCCATGTACTCTAAATCAACACGAGATGAGGCCCGATTCCCAAGCATTGACTCCAGAGCCATCACCCGTTCCCCATCAAACACGACCAGTGGCTTGACTTCCTTTAGGCAACTCCAGAGATTTCCCAAAAACACTGTCTCACATCTAGAGGAACACCAATTTCAGCACAGCAACTCGAGGAATGCTCCAATTGACACAAATCGTCTCGAGATGAGAGCTGATTCCCTGGTTTAGTCTCAAGACGTATACCAAAGTTATTCAAGCACTTCAAGAGGAGGCTTCTCTCAGTAATAGGTATGTGGGAGGGACCCTGAGTTTGCTGCCTCAAGTGGAATATACACCGAGAAGCCCTGACTCGAAAGGAGGCCGGATTTCCTTGCTGTGGCTGGAATACAGACTTGTCTTTCATCTCACAAGGTGAAGGGATGTCTGAATCCCTTCTAGAGACCTTAGAGAAATGCTAGGTCCCTGCCGCATTTCGATGGAATGCCTCTCATTCATTTGATACATCGAGAGGAACGCGAAGATCACTGCTTCAAAAGGTGACGATGCCTGACTCCTCTTGTACATTGATAGGAATCCCAATATCCCTGTGGCTGAACTGGAAAGGGACAATGGGTCTCCCGCCTCACCTTAAGAACCGTCTCTTTTGCACTGCCAAGCATCGAAGATATTCCAGGGATGTCCCTCTTTACTAGACAGGAGTCCTGACATCGCTGAACAGACACGAATTAGGAGGGCCATCCCGGCCGTAACTCGACAATATACCCCAGGTTCCCGCTGCAACTCGAGAAAAACCATGAGAGTTCCCCATCGAAGTGAGATGTGGCCCGATTCCCCTGCATTGCATGCAGAGCAATTCCGTGATCCCCATCAAACATGCAAGAAGCCTCGACTTGCTTGAAGCTCCTTGAGACAGTCCCAAGAACACTGTCACAACTTTAGAGGGACCCTGAGGTCACCCAAGCAACGTGAAGGAGCTCCATGTACCCGAAATCAACTCAAGATGTGGCCCGATTCCTCTGCATTGACTCCAGAGCCATCCCCTCTTCCTCATCAAACATGACCAGAATCTTGAATTCTTTAGGCAACTCCAGAGATTCCCCGAGAACACTGTATCAAGTCTAGTGGAACACCAAATTTAGCACAGCAAAACGAGGAATGCTCCATGTACCCCAAATCGTCTCGAGATGAGAGCTGATTCCCTGGCTTAGATTCATGAAGTATGTTACATCCCACAAGCACCTGTAGAGGAGGTTTCTCTCAGCAATAGGTATGTGGGAGGGATCCTGAGTTTGCTGCCTCAAGTGGAATATACACCGAGAAGCCCTGACTAGAAAGTAGGTCGGATGTCCTGGCAGTGGCTTGAATACAGGCTCTTCCTTCATCTCACAAGATGAACGGATGTCTGAATCTCCAGTGTAGACCTTAGAGAAAACCCTAGGACCCTGTCTCATTTCGTCGGAATGCCTTACATCCCTTTGACACGTCGAGAGGCACACGGAGTTCACAGATTCAAAAGATAACGATGCCTGACTCCTCTTGCACATGGATAGGAATCCGAATATCCCTGTGGCTACTGGAAAGGGACCCTGTGTTCCCGCCTCACCTCGAAAAGCGTCCCCTTTGCCCTAACAAGCGACGAAGATTTTCCTGATGTCTCCCTCGTAATTCGACAGGAATCATGACGTCGCTGTATAAACACGAATTTTGAAGGGCCATCCCCGCCGTAACTCGAGAATATAACCCAGGTCCCCGCCGCAACTAGAGAAAAACCATGAGACTTCTCCTTCGAAGCACAATGAGGTCCGATTGCCCTGCATTGAATTCAGAGCAATTCCGTGATCACCATCAAACATGTAAGGAGCCTCGACTTGCTTGATGGATCTTGAGACAGTCCCCATGAACACTGTACCAAGTCTAGAGGGACCCTGAGTTGAAATGAGCAACGCAAAGTGTCTTCATGTACTCTAAATAAACTCGAGATGAGGCCCGATTCCCCTGCATTGACTCCAGAGCCATCCCCCCTTCCCTATCAAACATGACCAGAGACTTGACTTCTTTAGGCAACTCCAGAGATTCCCCGAGAACACCGTACCAAGTCTAGAGGAACACCAATTTCAGCACAGCAACTCGAGGAATGCTACATGTGCCCCAAATCGTCCCGAGATGAGAGCTCATTCCCTGGTTTAGTCTCAAGACGTATACCAACTTTCCTCAAGCACCTCATGAGCAGGCTTCTCTCAGCAATAGGTATGTGGGAGGGATCCTGAGTTTGCTGCCTCAAGTGGAATATACACCGTGTAGTCCTGACTCGAAACAAGGTCAGATTCCTTGCAGTGGCTTGAATACAGTCTCATCTTTCATCTCACAAGATGAAGGGTTGTCTGAATCCGCAATGTAGACCCTAGAGAGAACCATAGGTCCGCGTTTCATTTCGTGGGAATGCCTTACATACTTTTGACACCTTGAGACGCACGCGGAGTTCACTGCTTCAAAAGGTGACGATGCCTGACTCCTCTTGAACATGGATAGGAATCTCAATATCCCTCTGGCAACTGTAAAGGGACGCTGGGTCTCCACCCTCACCTCGAGACCGTCCCTTTTGCCCTGACAAACAACGAGAAGATTCCTGAGGTGTCACTCGTAACTCGACAGGAGTCCTGACGTCGCTGAAGAAAGACGAGATTTGAAGGGCCATTCCCGCCGAATCTCGAGAATATAGCCGAGGTCCCCGCCGCACCTCGAGAAAAACCATGAGACTTCTCCTTCGAAGCGCGATGAGGTCCGATTGCCCTGCATTGCATGCAGGGCCATTCCGTGATCCCCATCAAAAATGAATGGAGCCTCTATTTGCTTGATGGATCTTGAGACAGACCCCATGAACACTGTCCAAAGGCTAGAGGGACCCTGAGGTGAAATCAGCAACGCAAAGGGTCTCCATGTACTCTAAATCAACTCGAGATAAGGCATGATTCCCCTGCAATGACTCCAGAGCCATCCCTCGTTCCCCATCACACACGACCAATGGCTTGACTTCCTTTAGGCAACTCCAGAGATTTTACCAGAACACTGTCTCAAATCTAGAGGAGGAACACCAATTTCAGCACAGCAACTCGAGGAATGCTCCATGTACCCCAAATCGTCTCGAGATGAGAGCTGATTCCCTGGATTAGATTCATGAAGTATGTTACATCCCACAAGCACCTGTAGAGGAGGTTTCTCTCAGCAATCGGTATGTGGGAGGGATCCTGAGTTTGCTGCCTCAAGGGAATATACACCGAGAAGCCCTGACTTGAAAGTAGGTCGGATGTCCTGGCAGAGGCTTGAATACAGACTCGTCTTTCATCTCACAAGTTGAGCGGATGTCTGAATCCCCAGTGTAGACCTTAGGGAAAACCCGAGGACCCTGTTTCATTTCGTCGGAATGCCTTATATCCCTTTGACACGTCGAGAGGCACACGGAGTTCACAGCTTCAAAAGGTAACAATGCCTGACTCCTCTTGAACATGGATAGGAATCTGAATATCCCTGTGGCTACTGGAAGGGGACCCTGAGTCTCCCGCCTCACCTCGAAAAGCGTCCCTTTTTTGCCGTAAAGCGACGAAGATTTTCCTGATGTCTCCCTCGTAATTCGACAGGAATCATGTCGTCACTGTATAAACACGACTTTTGAAGAGCTATCCCCGCCGTAACTCGAGAATATACCCCAGATCCCCGACGCAACTCGAGAAAAACCGTGAGACTTCTCCTTCGAAGTGAATGAGGTCCGATTGCCCTGCATTGAATTCAGAGCAATTCCGTGATACCCATCAAACATGTAAGAAGCCTCGACTTGCTTGATGGATCTTGAGACAGTCCCCATGAACACTGTACCAAGTCAAGAGGGACCCTGAGTTGAAATGAGCAACGCAAAGTGTCTTCATGTACTCTAAATCAACTCGGGATGATGCCCGATTCCACTGCATTGACTCCAGAGCCATCCCCCCTTCCCCTTCAAACATGACCAGAGACTTGACTTCTTTAGGCAACTCCAGAGATTCCCCGAGAACACCGTACCAAGTCTAGAGGAACACCAATTTCAGCACAGCAACTCGAGGAATGCTACATGTGCCCCAAATCATCTCGAGATGAGAGCTCATTCCCTGGTTTAGTCTCAAGACGTATACCAACTTTCCTCAAGCACCTCAAGAGGAGGCTTCTCTCAGCAACAGGTATGTGGGAAGGATCCTGAGTTTGCTGCCTCAAGTGGAATATACACCGTGAAGCCCTGACTCGAAAGGAGGCCGGATTTCCTTGCTGTGGCTCGAATGCAGGATAGTATTTCTTATCACAAGATGAAGGGATGTCTGAATCCCTTCTAGAGACATTAGAGAAATCCAAGGTTCCCACCTCATTTCGATGGAATGCCTCTCATCCATTTGATACCTCGAGAGGCACGCGAAGTTCACTGCTTCAAAAGGTGACGATGTCTGTTTGCTCTTCAACATTGATAGAATCCCAATATCCCTCTGGCAACTGGAAAGGGACAATGGGTCTCCCGCCTCACCTCTAGAACCGTCTCTTTTGCACTGCCAAGCATCGAAGAAATTCCAGATGTGTCCCTCCTAACTAGACAAGAGTCGGGACAGCGCTGAACAAACACGAATTTTGAAGGGCCATCCCGGCCGTAATCGAGAATATACCGCAGATCACCGCCGCAACTCGATAAAAACCATGAGAGTTCCCCCTCGAAGAGAGATGTGGCCCGATTCCCCTGCAATGCATGCAGAGCAATTCCGTGATCCCCATCAAACATGCAAGAATCCTCGACTTGCTTGTCGGTCCTCGAGACAGCACCGAGAACACTGTCACAAGTTTAGAGGGACCCTGAGGTCACCCCAGCAACGTGAAGGAGCTCCATGTACCCGAAATCAACTCAAGATGAGGCCCGATTCACCTGCATTGACACCAGAGCCATCCCCCCTTCCCCATCAAACATGACCAGAGGCTTGACTTCCTTTAGGCAACTCCAGAAATTCCCCGAGAACACCGTGCAAAGTCTAGAGGAACACCAAATTTAGCACAGCAACTCGAGGAATGCTCCTTGTACCCCAATTTTTTTTTTTTTTTTTTTTTTTTTTTTTTTTTTTTTTTTTTTTTTTTTTTTTTTTTTTTTTTTTTTTTTTTTTTTTTTTTTTTTTTTTTTTTTTTTTTTTTTTTTTTTTTTTTTTTTTTTTTTTTTTTTTTTTTTTTTTTTTTTTTTTTTTTTTTTTTTTTTTTTTTTTTTTTTTTTTTTTTTTTTTTTTTTTTTTTTTTTTTTTTTTTTTTTTTTTTTTTTTTTTTTTTTTTTTTTTTTTTTTTTTTTTTTTTTTTTTTTTTTTTTTTTTTTTTTTTTTTTTTTTTTTTTTTTTTTTTTTTTTTTTTTTTTTTTTTTTTTTTTTTTTTTTTTTTTTTTTTTTTTTTTTTTTTTTTTTTTTTTTTTTTTTTTTTTTTTTTTTTTTTTTTTTTTTTTTTTTTTTTTTTTTTTTTTTTTTTTTTTTTTTTTTTTTTTTTTTTTTTTTTTTTTTTTTTTTTTTTTTTTTTTTTTTTTTTTTTTTTTTTTTTTTTTTTTTTTTTTTTTTTTTTTTTTTTTTTTTTTTTTTTTTTTTTTTTTTTTTTTTTTTTTTTTTTTTTTTTTTTTTTTTTTTTTTTTTTTTTTTTTTTTTTTTTTTTTTTTTTTTTTTTTTTTTTTTTTTTTTTTTTTTTTTTTTTTTTTTTTTTTTTTTTTTTTTTTTTTTTTTTTTTTTTTTTTTTTTTTTTTTTTTTTTTTTTTTTTTTTTTTTTTTTTTTTTTTTTTTTTTTTTTTTTTTTTTTTTTTTTTTTTTTTTTTTTTTTTTTTTTTTTTTTTTTTTTTTTTTTTTTTTTTTTTTTTTTTTTTTTTTTTTTTTTTTTTTTTTTTTTTTTTTTTTTTTTTTTTTTTTTTTTTTTTTTTTTTTTTTTTTTTTTTTTTTTTTTTTTTTTTTTTTTTTTTTTTTTTTTTTTTTTTTTTTTTTTTTTTTTTTTTTTTTTTTTTTTTTTTTTTTTTTTTTTTTTTTTTTTTTTTTTTTTTTTTTTTTTTTTTTTTTTTTTTTTTTTTTTTTTTTTTTTTTTTTTTTTTTTTTTTTTTTTTTTTTTTTTTTTTTTTTTTTTTTTTTTTTTTTTTTTTTTTTTTTTTTTTTTTTTTTTTTTTTTTTTTTTTTTTTTTTTTTTTTTTTTTTTTTTTTTTTTTTTTTTTTTTTTTTTTTTTTTTTTTTTTTTTTTTTTTTTTTTTTTTTTTTTTTTTTTTTTTTTTTTTTTTTTTTTTTTTTTTTTTTTTTTTTTTTTTTTTTTTTTTTTTTTTTTTTTTTTTTTTTTTTTTTTTTTTTTTTTTTTTTTTTTTTTTTTTTTTTTTTTTTTTTTTTTTTTTTTTTTTTTTTTTTTTTTTTTTTTTTTTTTTTTTTTTTTTTTTTTTTTTTTTTTTTTTTTTTTTTTTTTTTTTTTTTTTTTTTTTTTTTTTTTTTTTTTTTTTTTTTTTTTTTTTTTTTTTTTTTTTTTTTTTTTTTTTTTTTTTTTTTTTTTTTTTTTTTTTTTTTTTTTTTTTTTTTTTTTTTTTTTTTTTTTTTTTTTTTTTTTTTTTTTTTTTTTTTTTTTTTTTTTTTTTTTTTTTTTTTTTTTTTTTTTTTTTTTTTTTTTTTTTTTTTTTTTTTTTTTTTTTTTTTTTTTTTTTTTTTTTTTTTTTTTTTTTTTTTTTTTTTTTTTTTTTTTTTTTTTTTTTTTTTTTTTTTTTTTTTTTTTTTTTTTTTTTTTTTTTTTTTTTTTTTTTTTTTTTTTTTTTTTTTTTTTTTTTTTTTTTTTTTTTTTTTTTTTTTTTTTTTTTTTTTTTTTTTTTTTTTTTTTTTTTTTTTTTTTTTTTTTTTTTTTTTTTTTTTTTTTTTTTTTTTTTTTTTTTTTTTTTTTTTTTTTTTTTTTTTTTTTTTTTTTTTTTTTTTTTTTTTTTTTTTTTTTTTTTTTTTTTTTTTTTTTTTTTTTTTTTTTTTTTTTTTTTTTTTTTTTTTTTTTTTTTTTTTTTTTTTTTTTTTTTTTTTTTTTTTTTTTTTTTTTTTTTTTTTTTTTTTTTTTTTTTTTTTTTTTTTTTTTTTTTTTTTTTTTTTTTTTTTTTTTTTTTTTTTTTTTTTTTTTTTTTTTTTTTTTTTTTTTTTTTTTTTTTTTTTTTTTTTTTTTTTTTTTTTTTTTTTTTTTTTTTTTTTTTTTTTTTTTTTTTTTTTTTTTTTTTTTTTTTTTTTTTTTTTTTTTTTTTTTTTTTTTTTTTTTTTTTTTTTTTTTTTTTTTTTTTTTTTTTTTTTTTTTTTTTTTTTTTTTTTTTTTTTTTTTTTTTTTTTTTTTTTTTTTTTTTTTTTTTTTTTTTTTTTTTTTTTTTTTTTTTTTTTTTTTTTTTTTTTTTTTTTTTTTTTTTTTTTTTTTTTTTTTTTTTTTTTTTTTTTTTTTTTTTTTTTTTTTTTTTTTTTTTTTTTTTTTTTTTTTTTTTTTTTTTTTTTTTTTTTTTTTTTTTTTTTTTTTTTTTTTTTTTTTTTTTTTTTTTTTTTTTTTTTTTTTTTTTTTTTTTTTTTTTTTTTTTTTTTTTTTTTTTTTTTTTTTTTTTTTTTTTTTTTTTTTTTTTTTTTTTTTTTTTTTTTTTTTTTTTTTTTTTTTTTTTTTTTTTTTTTTTTTTTTTTTTTTTTTTTTTTTTTTTTTTTTTTTTTTTTTTTTTTTTTTTTTTTTTTTTTTTTTTTTTTTTTTTTTTTTTTTTTTTTTTTTTTTTTTTTTTTTTTTTTTTTTTTTTTTTTTTTTTTTTTTTTTTTTTTTTTTTTTTTTTTTTTTTTTTTTTTTTTTTTTTTTTTTTTTTTTTTTTTTTTTTTTTTTTTTTTTTTTTTTTTTTTTTTTTTTTTTTTTTTTTTTTTTTTTTTTTTTTTTTTTTTTTTTTTTTTTTTTTTTTTTTTTTTTTTTTTTTTTTTTTTTTTTTTTTTTTTTTTTTTTTTTTTTTTTTTTTTTTTTTTTTTTTTTTTTTTTTTTTTTTTTTTTTTTTTTTTTTTTTTTTTTTTTTTTTTTTTTTTTTTTTTTTTTTTTTTTTTTTTTTTTTTTTTTTTTTTTTTTTTTTTTTTTTTTTTTTTTTTTTTTTTTTTTTTTTTTTTTTTTTTTTTTTTTTTTTTTTTTTTTTTTTTTTTTTTTTTTTTTTTTTTTTTTTTTTTTTTTTTTTTTTTTTTTTTTTTTTTTTTTTTTTTTTTTTTTTTTTTTTTTTTTTTTTTTTTTTTTTTTTTTTTTTTTTTTTTTTTTTTTTTTTTTTTTTTTTTTTTTTTTTTTTTTTTTTTTTTTTTTTTTTTTTTTTTTTTTTTTTTTTTTTTTTTTTTTTTTTTTTTTTTTTTTTTTTTTTTTTTTTTTTTTTTTTTTTTTTTTTTTTTTTTTTTTTTAAACTTTGAAAGGACCGGGGTTCCTTTAAAAATGCGGGATCTTTTGGGGATGTAATCCCCCTGTGGCCTAAAGGGAAAATTTTTCCCCCCTAAAAGGGCTTTTCCTGCGGGGCCAAAAATTTCCCGGGTTCTTTTCAAAAGGATCTAAACCCCTTTTAAAACCAAAATTTTAGGGCCCCCCATCGGGGGAATTTCCCCCCTTTGAAAACTCAAAAAACAAATTTTTTTTGAAGGGGGCCCGTTCCCTGAAGATGGACAATTCCGTGCCCCCTAAAAAAGAGGCCCATTCTTGGGCCCTTGGTCCCAAAACCCAAGGGGGGCCTGATTTTAAAAAAAAGGGTCATGACCAAAAAAAATTTGGGGTTCCCCGATTGAAAACCCATCCCCCCCCATCAAAAAAAAAATTAATTTTTTAGGCAATCCGATTCCCCAAACACGAAAATTGGGAAAAAAAATTTCCCCCAAAAACCCGAGGAAATGAAAAAACCCCAAAATGTCCGGGGAGGACCCGGGGTTAGCAAAAAATTTTACCCAAAAAACCAAAGGGGTTTTTTCCCAAATGGGAACCATTTTCTCAAGGGAAAAGGAAACCCTTTGAAAATTTTTTCCCCTGGGGGGGGAAAAAATTTCCCCAAAAAGAGGAAGGGGTTTCAAAATTTTAAAATGGAGAAACCCTGGTTTTCCCTTTCGAGTTTTTTTAAATCAGGGGGCCAGAAAAAGTTAAAAGGTACGGGGGCTCCTTTTGAATTTAAGGGAAATTTTTTCCTGGGGCCCTGGAAAAATTTTTTCCCCCCTTTGAACCCCCCTTTCAACCCCAAAGGAAATTGGGTGTCCCCTTTTTTTGGGGTTTCCCTTTTTTTTCCAAATGAAGGGGACCCCCGCTTAAGGAAAATCCCGGCCCCCCGGAACTGAGAAAAACCGGGTTTTTTAAAAAGGGGTTTCCGTTCCCTTTTTTTAAAAAATTTTTTTAAAAAACATGGGGTTTTGGTTAAAAATTTTGGGAAAAAAAAAGAAAATGCCAAATTTTGGGGGACCTATTAAAAAAAAACCAAAGGGGCCCCCCCCAAATAAAAAAAAGGGGCCGACCTTCAGAAGAGCCACCCCCCCATAAAATCCGGGCCCCTTTTCTTTGGAACCCCAGAACCCCGGGGCCCTTTCCAATTAGGGCCCTTTTGAAGAAAACGGGGATTCCATGTCCCCTTTTTAAAATGAAGAAATTTTTTTTCAAAACAAAACCCCCCCAAAAAGGGGGCTTAAAAAAAAAGGGATGGGGAGGGACCGGGGCCCTAAGGGGGAAATCCCGGGCTAAACGCTTTTTGGGTTTTAAGTTTCTTTTTTCATCCCAAAAAAAAAGGGTTTTGAACCCAATTGCCAGAAAACCCCGGGAGTTTTTTTTAATGTTACATCTTTCCCGGGGCCCAAAAATTTAAAAGGGCCCTGGGGTTTTTCCAGGATGGGAAAATTTTTCCCCGGGCAATAAAAAACCCGGGCCTCCCCAAAAAAAAGGGCCCCTTTCCCCTAAAAAAGCGGAAAAGTTTTTCCTAGTCCCTCGAATCCAGGATTGACCTTAAACCCCTTTTTGGAGCCTTCCCCCCAAACCTCGAGAAAAAAGGGGGCCCCCGGGACAAAAAAAACCCATGGACTCTCCTTCAAAAGGGGTCCAAAACCCCAAAAAGGGCCATTTTCCCCTAAAATAAAAGCCCCCTTTTGTTTAGGATTTAAAAACCCCATGCTGTAAAAGGGTCTGGGGGGCCCTGATAAAAATAAAAGGCCCCCCGTATTTAAATATAAAGGGGGCCCCACCCCTGAAAACTAGACCTCCCCCTTCCCCCAAAAAGACCAAGTTGATTTAGGAAACCGGATTTCCAAACATTTTCCAATCTGAAAAAACCCAACACCCCGCAATCAAAGCCCGGGGAAAATGCCCAGGAAAGCTACCCCCTTTTAAAAAACTAAGGGGCCCCCCCCCCAAACCCACCAAAATTTCCTACAAATGGGGGGGACCTGATTTTGCCCAAAAAGGAAAAATTTCCCCGGAACCCTACTAAAAAACAATTCCAGGGCGAATAGACTTTTTCCCCCAAGTTGGGGGGTTTTCAATCCTTAGTTTTTAAGAAACCAACCCGTTTCTTTGGGGTTCCTTTAAAATTTTTGACTGGGGGCCCGGGTTTTTTTTAAATAACGTTACCCCTTTTAAAACAGGAAGGATTATTTTTTTTTAAAGGGGGTTTCTCCCCCCAAAATTCCCTTTTGGAAAAGGGGTTTTTCGGGGGTTCCTTCCCCGAACGGGCGGTGTTAAAAACGGGGAGGGCCCCCCAACCGGAAAACCCCCCCAAAACCCTAAAAAAACCCGGGGTTCCCTTAAAAGGGAAGGGTCCTTTCCCTAAAACAGGGAAATTCCGGCCCATCAAAATGAAGGAGCCTATTTGTTTGAGGACAGACAGAAGGCACCCCGGAGGGGGAAACCGATTTTGGGAACGAAATTATTTTCTCTAAAAAAAAGGGGATCCCCCCCCTTCATCCCCGGCCCTTTCCCCTTCCCCTTCAAAAACCCCAAGGTTGTTTTTTGGCAACCCAGAATTAAAAAACCCGAAACTAGGAACACCAAAATTTCCCCCAAAACTCAAAAACCCCATGCCCCCCAAAATGCTCAGAGGCCCCTTTCCCCCAAGAAAATTTTAAAAAACCTTTAAAGGGGGCCCAAGTTTTAGGGACCTGGTTTTTAAGGGGAATATCACCGGAACCCGTTTTTTGGGGCTTCCTTAAAAAGGGTTAAAAGGGTGTCTTTTTTTAAAATTTGGGGGTTAATCCCATGTGGGGAAAAACCAGGCCGTTATTTGGGGGAATCCTTTAAAATTTTACCCCCGGGGGCCCCCCGGGGAGCCCTTTTTAAAAGGAACTGTACTCTTTAAACTTTTTTAAACCCCAATTCCCTTAAAAAAAGGGGGGACCCTGCCCCCGGCCTCCCCTAAAAGCCCCGGGCCTCAAGCCAAAAATTCCAGTTCTTTTCAGGAGGGTCCAAAAAGGGTTTTGGGGGCCCCTTCCCCGCCAACCGGAAATCCCCCCCGGGAAAAAACCCGAAAAAAACCTAAATTCCCCTTCGGGGATATCGTTTGCCCTTTAAAAAACCCCCTTTTCCCATCAAACGGAGCCCTTTCGGGATTTTGGAAAACCCTAAACCCTTTTGGGGAAGGGCCCCCTGAAAAAATAAGAAAATCCTGTAAAAAATCAATTTAAAAGCCCGATTTTTGAGGGCCCCGGCCACCCCTTCCCCTTAAACCCCCAAAGTTTTTTTTTTAAAGGCAACTCCAAAATTTTCCCCGGAAAACCCCCCAATCGGGGAACCCTTCCCCCAAAAAAACCGGGGAATGTTTTCCCCCCAAGGGGGGGGAAAAAATTTTCCCGGTTTTTTCCCAAGAACCAATTTCTAAAACCCCCAAAGGGGGCCTCAGGGGATTGGGGGCCCCTTGTTTTTGTTAAATGTTTATAACGTAACCCTTAAAAAAGGGGGGCCCTTTTTTGGGGGTGGGGGAAGGATTATTTTTTTCCAAAAGGGAAAAATTTTCCCTAAACCTTTTGGATTTAAGGGGAAAAAAAGGCCCCTCTTTGGGGGAATGCTTATTTTATCCCCAAGGGAAGGAATTATCTTCAAAAGGTAAAAAATTTCGGCCCAAATTTTTTAAAACCCCTTTCCCAAAAAAAAAAAAAAAAAAAAAAAAAAAAAAAAAACCCCCCCCCCCCCCCCCCAAAAATGGGCCCCCCCCCCCGAACCGTTCTTTTGCACTCCCAAGCATCAAGAAATTCAGATGTGCCCCTCAAACTAGACAAGGTCGGGACACCTGAAAAAACCAAAATTTTAAGGGCCACCCCGGCCAATCGAATATACCCGGTTCCCCCCCGCAACTCGAAAAAACCATGAGAGTTCCCTCGAAGGAGATGTGGCCCGATTCCCGCATTGCATTGAGGCAATTCGTGCCCCCATCAAACATGAAAGAACCTCGACTTGCTTGGCCCCTTTGGACAGCCAAGAACATGTCACAATTTAGAGGGACCCTGAGGTCACCCGCAACGTAAAGGGAGTCCATGTACCAAAAATCAACTCAAGATGGGCCCGATTCCCTGCATGTCCAGAGCCATCCCCTTTTCCCCATAAACATGCCCAAAAACTTGATTTCTTTAGGCAACCCCAGAATTCCCCGAGAACATTTTCAGTCTAGGGAACACCAAATTTAGACAGAAAAAAGAGGAATGCTCCTGTACCCAAACCCTTTCGGGGGGATTCCTGGCTTGGCATGAATATGTTTCATCCACAAGCCCCTGTGGGAGGTTTCTCCAGAAATAGGTATTGGAGGATCCTGAGTTTGCTGCCTCAAGTGGAAATACACGAGAAGCCCTGTGAAAGTAGGTGGGATTTCTGGCAGTGGCTTAAATAAGGTTTTCCCCTTCATCTCAAAATGAACGGTGTTAAATCCCCAGTTTAACCTTAGAAAAACCCCCAGGCCCGTCTATTTCGTCGGAAGCTTAATCCCTTTGACACTGGGGGCCCAACGGAGTTCACGTTAAAAGTACGATGCTGACCCCTCTTGACATGGATGGGAAATCCGAAATCCCTGTGGCTATGGAAAGGGCCCCTGTGTTTTCCCCCTCACCCTCAAAAAAAAGCGTCCCTTTCCCCTAACAAGCGAGAAGATTTTCCGGGAGTCCCCCTCGTAATTTCGACGGGAATCTGACGTCGCTTAAAAAAAAAAAAAAAAAAAAAAAAAAAAAAAAAAAAAAAAAAAAAAAAAAAAAAAAAAAAAAAAAAAAAAAAAAAAAAAAAAAAAAAAAAAAAAAAAAAAAAAAAAAAAAAAAAAAAAAAAAAAAAAAAAAAAAAAAAAAAAAAAAAAAAAAAAAAAAAAAAAAAAAAAAAAAAAAAAAAAAAAAAAAAAAAAAAAAAAAAAAAAAAAAAAAAAAAAAAAAAAAAAAAAAAAAAAAAAAAAAAAAAAAAAAAAAAAAAAAAAAAAAAAAAAAAAAAAAAAAAAAAAAAAAAAAAAAAAAAAAAAAAAAAAAAAAAAAAAAAAAAAAAAAAAAAAAAAAAAAAAAAAAAAAAAAAAAAAAAAAAAAAAAAAAAAAAAAAAAAAAAAAAAAAAAAAAAAAAAAAAAAAAAAAAAAAAAAAAAAAAAAAAAAAAAAAAAAAAAAAAAAAAAAAAAAAAAAAAAAAAAAAAAAAAAAAAAAAAAAAAAAAAAAAAAAAAAAAAAAAAAAAAAAAAAAAAAAAAAAAAAAAAAAAAAAAAAAAAAAAAAAAAAAAAAAAAAAAAAAAAAAAAAAAAAAAAAAATTTTTTTTTTTTTTTTTTTTTTTTTTTTTTTTTTTTTTTTTTTTTTTTTTTTTTTTTTTTTTTTTTTTTTTTTTTTTTTTTTTTTTTTTTTTTTTTTTTTTTTTTTTTTTTTTTTTTTTTTTTTTTTTTTTTTTTTTTTTTTTTTTTTTTTTTTTTTTTTTTTTTTTTTTTTTTTTTTTTTTTTTTTTTTTTTTTTTTTTTTTTTTTTTTTTTTTTTTTTTTTTTTTTTTTTTTTTTTTTTTTTTTTTTTTTTTTTTTTTTTTTTTTTTTTTTTTTTTTTTTTTTTTTTTTTTTTTTTTTTTTTTTTTTTTTTTTTTTTTTTTTTTTTTTTTTTTTTTTTTTTTTTTTTTTTTTTTTTTTTTTTTTTTTTTTTTTTTTTTTTTTTTTTTTTTTTTTTTTTTTTTTTTTTTTTTTTTTTTTTTTTTTTTTTTTTTTTTTTTTTTTTTTTTTTTTTTTTTTTTTTTTTTTTTTTTTTTTTTTTTTTTTTTTTTTTTTTTTTAAAGGACCCTTATTTGCTTGATGGATCTGGACAGCCCCATGAACTGCCCCAAGGGCTAGGGGGCCCCTGATAAAATAGCAACGAAAAAGGGTTCCTTTATCAAAATCAACCGAGAAAAGGCCCCGATTCCCTGCAATGACTCCAGAGCCATCCTCTTCCCCACCCAAACCGCCCAAGGTTGATTTCCCTTTGGGCAACCCCAGAGTTTTTCCCAGAACACTGTCTCAAATCTAGGGGAACCCAATTTAGCACAGCAACTCGGGGAATCCCATGCCCCCCCAAATCGTCTCGAGATGAAGCTGTTCCCTGGTTAGTTCAAAAGTATTTTACATCCCAAGCCCCTTAGGGGAGGTTTCTCTCAGCAACGGTATGGGGGAGGGACCTGAGTTTGCTCCTAAAGGGAATTACACGGAAGCCCTGATTTGAAGGGGGTTTCCCTGGGAGGTTTAAATCGATGTTTTCTTCACAAGTTGAGGGATGTCTGAACCCCCTGGACCTTAGGAAAACCCAACCTTTTCTTTCGTGGAACCCTTAACCTTTGAACTCGAGGGGCCACGAGTTCACGCTTAAAAAGGTAAACATCCTGATCCTCTTAAACATGGATGGGAATTAATACCCCTTGGCCGGGAAGGGGCCCCTGGTCCCCCGCCTCCCCTAAAAAACGTCCTTTTGGCCGCAAGCACAAGATTTTCCGTGTTCCCTTAATTAAAACATGTCGTCACTGAAAACACCTTTTAAAGGGCCCATCCCGCCGTAATCGGAAAAAATATACCCCGTCCCGCGCAACTCGAAAAAACCCTGAGATTCCCTTAAAGGGAAAGGGCCGTTCCCTGCATTGTTTCAGAGCAACCCGTGATCCCATCAAACAGGGAAGAACCTCGATTGCTTGTATCTTGAGACAGCCCCAGAACATGTACAAGTAAGAGGGCCCCTGAGGAAACCCAAAGAAAGGTTTATGTACCAAATAACTCGGGAGACCCCCGTTTTCCCGTTTGGACCCGACCCCATCCCCCTTCCCCTCAAAACATGACCAAGCTTGATTTCTTTGGCAACTCCAGGGACCCCCCGGGAGAACACCGTCCCAAGTTTTGGGAACCCCAAAATTTAGACAGCAACTCGGGGAATGCTCGTCCCCAAATCACTCGGGGGAAAGAGTATTCCCTGGTTTTTTTAAAGACTAACCAACTTTCCCAACACCTAAGAGGAGGTTTCTCAAAAAAGGGTATTGGGAAGTCCTGAGTTTGTGCCTAAAGTGGAATAAAACTTGAAGCCCTGACTCGAAAGGAGGGGGATTCCTTCGTGGTTAATCAGGTGTTTTTCTTTCACAAATGAAGGGGATTTCTGAACCCCCTTTAAAATTAGAGAAAAAAAGGTTTCCCCTCATTTGTGGAAATGCCTTTTCCTTTAAACCCTCGGAGGCACCGAGTTCACTGCTTAAAAGGGTGACGTGCTGTTTCCTTAACATGATAGAATCCAATATCCCTTTGGAAAAATGGAAAGGGACGGGTCTCCCCCCCCCTCAAACCGTCTCTTTTGCCGCCAAGCACGAAAAAATTTCCGAGTTCCCCCCAAAATGAAAAGGTTGGGACGCGCTAAAAACACAAATTTTAAAGGGGCCACCCCCCGCCGAAATCGGAATATACCCAGTCCCGCCGCAACTCAAAAAACCCATGAATTCCCCTCGAGAGAGGTCCCGATTCCCTGCAGCATGCAGGCAATTCCGTGTCCCCATCAACTGAAGAACCTCGATTTGCTTGTGGCTGGCAGCCCAGAACAGTCCCCAAGTTTAGGGGCCCCTGAGGTAAGCAAGGAAAAGGGCCCCATGTACCCAAATCAACCAAATGAGGCCCGATTCCCGCATTGACCCAGAGCCTCCCCCCTTCCCATAAAACAGACCAGGGCTTGATTTCCCTTTAGGCAACTCCAAAAATTTTCCCAAAACCGTAAAAGTCAGAGGAACCCCAAAATTTAGCACGCAACTCAGGAATGTCCTTTGACCCAAATCCTCGAAAAGAAGCTGATTCCTGGTTAGTTCAGACATACCATTACAAGCCCCTTAGGGGGCTTTCTCAGAATAGTATGTGGAGGACTGAGTTGCTGCCCAAGGGGAATATACACGAAAAACCTGACTCGAAAGAGGCGGATTTCCTTGCGTGGTTTGAATACGGGCTGTTTTCATTCACAATTGAAGGATGTCAAATCCCCTTTAAACCTAAAAAAACCTAGGCCCCGATTTCTGGAATCCCTTTTACCCCTTTCCCCTCGAGAGGACGCAGTTCATGTTTAAAAAGTGACGATCCCTGACTCCTCTTAACATGGATAGGAATCAATATCCCTGTGGACTAAAAGGGCCCCTGGTCTCCCCCTCACTCAAAACGTTTTTGCCTGCAAGCAGAAAAATTTCCCGGGTTCCCTTTTCGACGGGAAATCGACTCGTTTAAAACACGATTTTAAAGGGCCATCCCGCCGTACGGGGGAATATACCCCAGGTCCCCGCCGCAACCCCAAAAAAAACATGAAATTCCTTCGAAGGGATGGGCCGATTCCTGCACACATCAAGGAGCAATTCCGGATCCCCATCAAAACGGGGGAAAAAGCCTCAATTTCAGGGAATTGGACGTCCCAGAAACCTGTCCAATTAAGGGGACCCCCGGGGAAAGTACAAGGAAAAGGGTTTCCATTACCAATAAACCAGATGGGCCCGATTCCCGCATTGACCCCAAGCAACCCCTTTCCCCCATAAAACAGACCATGGTTGTTTTTTTGGAAACTCCAAAATTTTCCCAAAAACACTGTTCAATCTGGGAACCCCAATTTAGCACAGAACCGGGGGAATGCCCAAATGACCAAATCGTTCGAGTGAGAGTGTTCCCTTTTTTTAGTTCAAGATTTTTTACCCCAAAGAAACCTTAGAGGGGGTTTTTCTCCCTAATGGTATTGGGAGGGACCCTGAGTTTGCTCCCCTCAAGGGGAAATCACGAGAACCCTGCCCAAAAAAGGAGGCGGATTTCCTGGGGGGTGGAATACAGCTTTCTTTCACCCCAACAAGGGTAAAGGGATGTCTGAATCCCCTAAAACCTTAGAAAACCCTAGGCCCTCCCATTTTAAAATGCTTCACTTTATCTCGAGAGGAAACAAGATCACGTAAAAGGTACGATGCCTACCCCTTTTGACTTTGATAAATCCAATACCCCTGTGGCAATGGAAAGGGCCCGGGTTCCGCCCCCCTTAAAACGCCTTTTGCCCTCCAAGCACGAAGATTTCCGGGTTCCCTCTTTATAACGGACCTGACCGCGAAAACACAAATTAGGAGGGCCATCCCGGCCTTTAACTCGAAATATACCCCGGGTTTCCCCGAAACTCGGGGAAAAAACCATGAGATTCCCCAAAGGGAATGGGCCGTTTCCCCCGCTTGATCAGAGCAATTCCCCGTGTCCCACAAACATGAAAAAGCCTCGATTGTTTAAAAGTCTTGAGACAGTCCCAAGAACATGTACAATTTAGAGGGCCCCGGGGTAAAAGCAAGTAAGGGCTCCATGTACCAAATCAATCAGATGGGCCGATTCCTTCATTGACTCCAGACCCACCCCCCTTCCCATCAAAATGACCAAAATTTTTGGAATTCTTTAGGCAATCCAGAGTTTCCCCCGAAAAACACGTAAATCTAGGGGAACACCAAAATTTACACAGAAAAAAGGGTGCTCCATGTCCCAAATCGTCCGAGATGAGAGCTATTCCCTGGTTAGTTCTAAGAGTTACATCCCAAGCACCTTAGAGGAGGTTTCTTACAATAGGTATGGGGGGGGATCCTATTGCTCCCCTCAAGTGGAAATACCCCGAGGCCTGACTAAAAAGGGTTTCGGTTGGAGTGGCTTAAATACGTTTTCCTTCATCTCACAAGATGAAGGTGTCTAAATCCCATGAAACCTTAGAGAAAACCCCTAGGCCGTTCTTTCGTGGAAATGCCTTAATCCCTTTGACACTGAGAGGAACGGGTTAAAGTTTAAAAGTAAACGTTCCCTGACTCTCTTGAAATGGTAGAACCATACCCCTGGGAACGGGAAAGGGCCCCGGGTTTTTCCCCGCCTCCTCGAAAACGCCCCCTTTTGCCCTACAAGCCGAAGTTTTTCCTGATTTTCCCCCTGTAATTCACGGGTCTGACGTGCTGAAAAAGAATTTTGAAGGGCCCATCCCGCGAACCGGAATAAAACCCAGGTCCCCCCGAAATGAGAAAAACCTGAGATTTTCCCCTTTTCGAGCACAATGAGGTCCGATTGCCTGCATTGAATTCAGGCAATTCCGTGATCCCATCAAAATGAAGGACCCTCGTTGTTTGATGGTCTTGAGACAGCCCCATGAACCTGCCCAAAGTTAGAGGGACCCTGGTTAAAAATGAGCAACGCAAAGTGTTTCATGTACTCAAATAAACTCGAGATGGGGCCCGATTCCCCGGTTTTTGACCCAGACCATCCCCCTTCCCATCAACAACCAAGTTGCTTCTTTAGGCAACCCAAGTTTCCCAAGAACCCCGCCCAAAATCGAGGAACACCAATTTCACAAAGGAACTCGGGGAACTCCGTCCCAAATGTCCGAGATGAGAGCTTTCCCTTTTTTAGTTCTAAGGTTCCCAACCCAAGACCTTGAGAGGTTCTCTCGCAATGGATGTGGGAGGGATCCTGATTTGCTCCCTCAAGGGAATATACACCGGAGCCTGACTGAAAAAAGGCGATTCCCTTTGCAGTGGCTGAATCAGTTTATTTTTCATCTCACAATTGAGGGTTGTTGAACCCCAATGTAGCCCCTAGAGAAACCGGCCCTTTTCTTTTCGTGGGAATGCTTAATCTTTTGACCCCTGAGAGCACCGGATTCACTGCTTAAAAAGGTACGATCCCCCTATCCTCTTGAACATGGTTTGGAATTAATACCCCTTGGGCAACGTAAAGGGACCTGGGTCTCCCCTCCCCTTAAAAACCCGCCCTTTTCCCCGAAAACAACGAGAAGATTCCTGAGTTCCCTCGAAAATGACAGGATCTGCTCGCTGAAAAAAAAAGTTTTAAAGGGCCCTTTTCCCCCCGAACTCGAGAATATCCCAGGTCCCCGCCGCACCTCGAGAAAAACCATGGATTTTCCCCTTCGAAGGGTGGGTCCGATCCCCTGCATTTTTCGGGGCCCATTCCGTGTCCCCATCAAAATAAGGGCCTTTATTGCTTATGGATCTTGGGGACAGCCCCAAAACACTTCCAAAAGGCAGAGGGCCCCGGGGTGAAATAGCAACGAAAAGGGCCCCCCCTATCAAATAACTCGGATAACCCCCGATTCCCTGCAATGACTCCAGACCATCCCCCTTCCCTCAACAGAAAAGGTTTGATTTCCCTTTTAGGCAACCCCAGAGTTTTTCCAGAACACGTCCAAAATTAAAAGGAACACCAATTTCAGCCAAAGCAATCGAGGAATCCCCAAATGTCCCCCAAACCCTTCGAGATGAGAGCTACCCCCCTGGTTAATTCTAAGAGTTACATCCCAAGCCCCTGAGAGGAGGTTTCTCCAGCATGGTATGGGGGAGGGACCCTGAGTTTGCTCCTCAAGGGAAATTTAACGGAACCCTGATTGAAAAGGGGATTTTGGCAGGGCTTAAATTTCGCTCGTTTTCATCTACAAGTGAGGGGTGTCTGAACCCCATGTAGACCTTGGGGAAAAACCCCGAGGCCCGTTTATTTGTGGAATGCCTTAACCCTTTGACACTGAGAGGGCACGGGTTCCGCTTCAAAAGGTAACTGCCGATCCTCTTGAACATGGATAGGAATCAATATCCCTTGGATGAAGGGGACCCTGGTTCCCCTCACCCGAAACTCCCTTTTGCCAAAAAGGGCCGAAATTTCTGAGTTCCTGTAATTCAAGGATCTGCGCCCTGAAAAAACGATTTTAAAGGCACCCCGCCGAACCGAGAAAAAAAAATCCCCCAGCCCCCGCGAAACCGAAAAAACCTGAGATTTCTCTTCGAAGGAAATGAGGCCCGATTGCCCGCATGTTTTCGAGCTTTCCCCGTGATCCCATCAAACATGTAGACCCTCATTTGTTTGATGGATTTTGAGACAGCCCCATGAACACTGCCCCAAGCAAGGGACCCTGATTAAAAAGAGCAGCAAAGGTTCATGTACTCAAAAATCAACTGGGGTGAGCCCGTTTCCCTGCATGACTCCAGGCCATCCCCCTTCCCCTTAACAGCCCAAGTTGATTCTTTGGGCAACTCCGGGAACCCCCCAGAACACCTCAATTAGAGGAACCAATTTTCAGCACAGCAACTCGAGGAATGCTCATGTCCCCAAATCTCTGGAAATGAGAGCTATTCCCTGGTTTAGTTAAAAGAGTATACCAATTTCCCCTCAAGCACTCAAGAGGAGGCTTCTCTCGCAACAGGTTTTGGGGGAAGGCCGAGTTTGCTGCCTAGGGAATATACACTAAAACCCCTGACTCGAAAGGAGGCCGGATTTCCTTGCTGTGGTCGAATGCAGGATAGTATTTCTTATCACAAGATGAAGGGGTTGAACCCCTTCTAGGACTTAGAGAAACCCAAGGTTCCCCCCTCATTTCGAGGGAATGCTCTCTCCTTTGATATGAGAGGCAGCGAATTCACGCTTCAAAAGGGACGTGTCTGTTTGCTCTTCAACATTGAAAGAATCCCAATATCCCTCTGGCAACGGGAAAAAGGGGAAAAGGGGGTCTCCCGCCCCCCTCTAGAACCTCTTTTTTGCATGCAAGCACGAAGAATTCCCAGATGTCCCCCTCCTAACTAGAAAAGGTGGGGACCCTGAAAAAACACGAATTTTAAAGGGGCCCATCCCGGGAAGGGAAAATATACCGAATCACCCCCGAAACTCGAAAAAAACCCAGGGATTTCCCCCCCTCGAAAAGATGTGGCCCGATTCCCCTGAAATGCATGCAGGAAAAAATTCCGTGATCCCCATCAAAAGAAAGAACCTCGACTTGTTGTCGTCCTCAACAGCCCCGAGAAACATGTCAAATTTTAGAGGACCCTGAGGTCACCCCAGAAAACGTGAAGGAGCTCCATGTCCCCCGAAATAATCAAGATGAGGCCCGTTTCCCTGCATTGCCCCAACCCATCCCCCTTCCCCATAAAACATGCCCAGGGGTTGACTTCCTTTAGGCAACTCAAAAATTCCCCCAAACACCGTCAAATCAAAGGGGAACAAAAAAATTTAGACAGCAACTCGGGAATGTCCTTGTACCCCAATAATCGAGAAAAAGAGGATTCCTGGCTTAGTTTCAGACATATGTCTTTCCCAAAAGCACCTGAGGGAGGCTTCTCTCGAAATAGGTATGTGGGGAGATTCTGAGTGTGCTGCTCAATGGAATATAAATAGAAGACTACTCAAAGTAGGTGGGATTTCCTTGCAGTGGCTTAAATACAGCTCGTCTTTATCTCAAAAAAAGAACGGATGTTGAACCCCCAGTGAAAACCCTAGAGAAAACCCTAGGCCCTTCTCATTTCGTCGGATGTTATACCCTTTTGACACCTCGAGAGGCACGGGGGGTTTCACTGCTTGAAAAGGTGACGATCCTGACTCCTTTTGAAATGGATAGGAACCCGAATACCCCTGGGCTACTGGAAAGGGCCCCTGTGCTCCCACCTCCCTCGAAAAGCGTCCCTTTTGCCCTGACCGACAAAGGATTTGGGTTTTCCCCCTTTTTAAATTTCGCGGGAATCATGACGTCGTTTAAATAAACCGACTTTTGAAGGGCCACCCGCCGCTCGGGAATTACCCCAGGTCCCCCCCCCAACCCCCCAGAAAAACCATGATACATTCCTTGAAGGCGATGGGCCCGATTGCCCTGCACGCATGCAGAGAAATTCCGTGACCCCCATCAAACATGTAGGGAGCCTCAATTTGTTTGAGGGAAAATTTGACAGCCCATGAACACTGCCCCAAAGTCTAAGGGACCCTGAGTGAAGTGAGAAATGGAAAGTTTTCCCCAGGTACTCTAAATAAAACACGGATGAGGCCGATTCCCAAGCTTGACTCAAAGCCTCACCCGTTCCCCCATAAAAACACGACCAGGGCTTGATTTTTGGGGAAACTCAGAGTTTTCCCCAAAACACGCTCACCTAAAAAGGGAACACCAATTTCAGCCGCAACTGAGGAATGCTCCAATTGACAAAAAATGTCCGAGATAGAGTGATTCCCTGGTTTAGTCTAAAAGAGTATACCAAAGTTATTAAAAGATTTCAAGAGGAGGCTTTCTCAAAAGGGTATGTGGGAGGGCCCCTGGTTTGCTCCCTCAAGTGGAATATACCCCGAAAAAGCCCTGATCGAAAGGGGGCCCGGTTTTCCCTTGCTTTGGGGGAATACAGATTTGTTTTCACCACAAGGTGAAGGATGTCTAACCCCTTCTAGAGACTTAGAGAAATCAGGCCCCCGCCGCATTTCGTGGAATCCCTCTCACATTTGATCATCGAGAGGAACGCAAAGACATGTTTAAAAAGGTGACGATGCCGACTCCTTTGTACATTGTGGGAACCAATATCCCTGTGGCAACTGGAAAGGGACAAGGGTCTCCGCCTCCCTAAGAACGTTTTTTTTGCATGCCAAGCATGGGAAAAAATTTTCCAGGGTTTCCCCTCTTTATAGACGGGGCCCTGACACGCTGAACAACAAAATTGGAGGGCCATCCGGCCGAACTCGAAAATTTACCCCCGGTTTCCCCCCGCGCAACTCGAGAAAAACCCCATGAGAGTTCCCCTCGAAGTGAGATGTGGCCCTTCCCCTGTTTGCATGCAGAGCAATTCCGTGATCCCCATCAAACAGCAAGAGCTCGACTTGCAAACTCCTTGAGACAGTCCCCAAAAACACTGTAAAAATTTTTAGGGGACCCTGAGGTACCCAAGCAACGTGAAGGGCCCCTGTCCCCGAAATAAACTCAAGATGTGGCCCGATTCCTTGCATTGACCCAGGGCCACCCCCTTCCCCATAAAAACATGACCAGAATCTTGAATTCTTTAGGCAACTCCAGGATTCCCCGAGAACACTTATCAAGTCTATGGAACACAAATTTACACAGCAAAACGAGGGAATGCCCCTGTCCCCCAAATCGTCTCGAGATGGAGCTGTTTCCTGGCTTAGATTCGATTTGTTACATCCCAAAGACCTGTAGAGGGGTTTTTCTCAGCAATGGGTTTGTGGGGGGGATCCATTTTGCTCCCTCAAGTGGAATCTCCGAGAAGCCCTGACTAGAAAGTAGGTCGGATGTCCTGGCAGTGGCTTGAATACAGGCTCTTCCTTCATCTCACAAGATGAACGGATGTCTGAATCTCCAGTGTAGACCTTAGAGAAAACCCTAGGACCCTGTCTCATTTCGTCGGAATGCCTTACATCCCTTTGACACGTCGAGAGGCACACGGAGTTCACAGATTCAAAAGGTACGATGCCTGACTCCTCTTGAACATGGATAGGAATCAATTTCCTCGGCAAATGAAAGGGACCTGGGTCTCCCCCTCCCCTCAAAAAAACCGCCCCTTTTGCCTAACAAAAGAAAGTTTTCCTGAGGTTCCTCGTAATCGCAGGAGCCCTGCGGCTGAAAAAAACGAATTTGGGGGCCCTTTCCCCCAATTCGAGAATATACCAGGTCCCCCGCCCCCTCGGGGGAAAAACCTGGACTTCTCCTTCAAAGGGGGAGAGGTCCGTTTGCCTGCATTGATCGGGGCCCATTGTGATCCATAAAAATGAAGGAGCTCTTTTGCTTGATGGATCTTGGGACAGCCCTGAACACTGTCCAAGGCAGAGGGACCGGGGGTGAAATAGAAAACGAAAGGGTCTCCTTTTGTACTCTAATCAACCGGTGTTTGATTCCCTGAAAGACTCCGAGCCATCCCCTTCCCTTCAACAGCCCAAATGGTTGACCCTTTAGGCAACCCCAGAGTTTCCAGAACAGTCCAAAATTAGAAAAAACCCCAAATTTAGCACAGCAACCGGGGAATGCTCAGTCCCCCAAATCGTCTGGATGAGAGTTTCCCCTGGTTAGTTCAGAGTTTTTAACCCCAAGCCCCTTAGGGGGTTTTCTCAGCAATGGTATGTGGGAGGGATCCGGGAGTTTCTGCCTAAAGGGGAAATATACACCGGAAGCCCTGATTTGAAAGGGGTTCTGGCAGGGCTTGAATACGTGTCTTTCATCTCAAGTTGAGGGTGTCTGAATCCCCTGAGCCCGGGGGGGGGGGGGGGAAAAACCAGGGCCCCTTTTTCATTTCGTGGAAATCCCTTTAAACCCCCTTTGCACTGAGAGGCCCCGGGATTTCAAGCTTAAAAGGTAAACTGCTGACTCCTCTTGAACATGGATGGAATTTAATATCCCTTGGGAAACGGGAAGGGGACCTGGTCCCCCGCCTCACCGAAAATCCCTTTTGCCTAAAAGCCGAAGTTTTTCCTGAGTTCCTCGTAATTCAAGGGGTCAGGTCATGTAAAAAACCGCTTTTGAAAAGCATCCCCGCCGTAACGAGAAATCCCCCCAGTCCGACGAAAATCGAGAAAAAACCTGAGACTTCCCCTTCGAAGTAAAATGGGGTCCGATTGCCTGCATTGTTTCAGAGCATTCCGTAAACCCCATAAAACAGTAAGAAGCCTCATTGCTGAGGATTTGAGACAGCCATGAACATTCCAAGCAAGGGGGCCCTGAGTTGAAATGGCAAGAAAGGTTTTCATGTACTCTAAATAAACTCGGGATGAGCCCCGATTCCCTGAAATGACTCCAGAGCACCCCCTTCCCCCTTAAAACAGCCCGAGTTGATTCTTTGGCAACTCCAAGATTCCCGAGAACACGTCAATTAGAGGAACCAAATTTCAGCACGCAACCGAGGAAGTTCATGTCCCCCAAAATCTCTCGAATGAGGTTTTTCCCGGGTTTTTGTTCAAGACGTTCCCAAAATTTCCTCAACACTCAAGGGAGGCTTCTCTCAGAAAGGTTGGGGGGAAGGCCTGAGTTTGCTGCCTAGGGGAATATACACGTAAACCCCTGACTCAAAAGGGGGCCGGTTTTTCTTGTGGGGCTCGAATGCAGGATAGTATTTTTATCACAAGTGAAGGGAATGCTTGAACCCTTCTAGAGACTTAGAGAAATCAAGGTTCCCCCCTCATTTCGAGGAATGCCTCTATCCATTTGATACTCGAGGGGCAGCGAAGTTCATGCTTCAAAAGGTACGATGTTCTTTTTGCTCTTAACTTAAGAATCCCAATTCCTTGGCAACGGAAAAGGGACAATGGGTCTCCCGCCTCCCCTCTAAAACCCGTCTTTTTGCATCCCAAGCTCGAAAAAAATTCCCAGATGGTCCCCCTAATAGACAAGAGTGGGGACACCTGAACAAAACAAATTTTGAAGGGCCATCCCGGCCGTAATCGAGAAATACCCCGATCACCCCCAAAAATCGATAAAAACCTGAGATTTCCCCCCTCGAAGGGATGTGGCCCGATTCCCTGGCATGCAGAGCAATTCCGTGACCCCCATCAAATGCAAGAATCCTGATTTGCTTGTGGCCCTCAGACACACCGAGAAACGTCACAAGTTTAGAGGGCCCCTTAGGTCACCCCGCAACGTGAAGGAGCCCCATGTCCCCAAAATCACTCAAGATGAGGCCGATTCCCCTGCATTGCCCCAAAGACCCATCCCCCTTCCCCTCAACATACAGAGGTTGACTTCTTTAGGAACCCAAAATTTCCCCGGGGAAACACCGTCAAATTTAAAGGGGAAACCCCAAAAATTTAGACAGCAATCGAGGAATGCCCCCTTGTACCCAAATAACTCGAGAGAGAGTGTTTCCCCGGGGCTTAGTTATGAATATGTACACCCCAAAAGCCCCTGTAGGGAGGTTCTCTCGCAAAGGATGGGGAAGTTTGAGTTGCTGCCTCAAGGGGGAATATACAGTAGAAGACTGACTCGAAAGAGGTCGGTTTTCCCTTTGCAGTGGCTTGAATACAGGCTCGTCATTCATCTCAAAATATAACGGATGTCTGAATCCCCAGTGTAAACCTAGAGAAAACCCCTGGGCCCCCTGTTCATTCGGGGAATGCTTTTCCTTTGACACCTCGAGGGCACGCGGAGTTCATGCTTAAAAAGGTGACGATCCCTGTTCCTCTTAAAACAGGGATGGGAATCCGAATATCCGTGGCTAAAAAAAAAGGGCCCCTGTGTCTCCACCTCACCTCAAAAAGGTCCTTTTGCCTGAAAAGCGACGAAGGATTCGAGGTCCCCCTCGTAATTCGACAGGAATCAGACGTCCTTAAAAAAACAGATTTTTAAAGGGCCACCCCCGGTAATGGGGAAATATACCCCAGGTCCCGCCGCAACTCCAGAAAAAACCAGGGATACATCTCCTTCGAAGCGCGATGGGTCCGATTGCCTGCACAGCATGCAGAGAAATTTCCCGTGATCCCATCAAACATGTGGGGAGCCTAATTTGTTTTGGGGGAATTTTGGGGACAGTCCCCATGAACATTTCCCCAAGTCTAGGGGACCTGAGGTGAAGTGAGAAGGAAGGTTCCTGTACTCAAATAAAACACGGAGAGGCCTTTCCCCAAGCTTGCCCCAGACCCATCCCCGTCCCCATCAACACGACCAGTGGCTTTACTTCCTTTTGGGGACTCCGGATTCCAAAAACACTGTCTTTACTCTAGAGGAACACCAATTTCGACAGCAAAATCGAGGAATGTCCAATTGACCAAACGTCTCGAGATGAGAGCTGTTCCCGGTTTAGTCTCAAGACGTATACCAAAGTTATTCAAGCATTCAAGAGGAGGCTTCTTCAGTAATAGGTTGTGGGGGGGACCTGAGTTTGCGCCCCAAATGGAATATACCCGGAGCCCTGACCCAAAGGAGGCCGGATTTCCCTTTTGTGGTGGAATACAGACTTGTCTTTATTAAAGGTGAAGGGATGTTGAATCCCTTCTGGACCTTAGGAAATTGGTCCTGCCGCATTTCGATGGAATGCCTCTCATTCTTTTTATACATCGGGGGGAAAAGGAAGATACTGCTTCAAAAGGTGACGATGCCTGACCCCTTTTTTCTTGATGGAATCCCAACCCTGTGGAACTGGAAAAGGGGCAAAGGGTCTCCCCCTCACCCTTAGAACCGTTTCTTTTGCACGCCCGCATCGAAATATTCCCGGGATGTCCCTTTTATAGACAGGAGCCCGACATCGCTAACAGACACGAATTAGGAGGGGCCCTCCGGCCCCAAAATCGAAAAAAACCCAGGTTTGCTGCAATCGAGAAAAAACATGAGGTTCCCCCCCGAAAATGGTGTGGCCCGATTCCCCTGCATTGCATGCAGAGCAATTCCCTGTCCCATCAAACAGCAAGAAGCCTCGCTTGCTTGAAGCTCTTAGACAGTCCCCGAACCTGTACAATTTAAGGGACCTGAGGTCACCAAGCAACGTGAAGGAGTTGACCCGAAAATCAAATCAAGATGTGCCCGATTCTCTGCATTGACTCCCGGCCATCCCCCCTTTTCCCCATCAAACTGACCAGAATTTGAATTTTTAGGAAAATCCCCGAGATTCCCGAGGGAAAACTGTACAAGTCTTGGAAAACCAAATTTAGCACAGCAAAACGAGGAAAGCTCCCTGTACCCCAAAACTTCGGATGAGAGCTGATTCCCCGCTTTGGATTCATGAGTATGTTACATCCCAAGCACTGTGAGGAGGTTTCTCTCGCAAATAGGTTGGGGGGGATCCTGAGTTTGCTGCCTAAGTGGGGAAAATACACCGAGAAGCCCGATGAAAGTAGGGCGGATGTCCTGGCAGTGGCTTGATACAGGTTTCCTTCATCTCACAAAATGAACGGATGTCTGAATCTCCAGTGTAGACCTTTTGAGAAAACCCTGGACCCCGTTCATTTTGTCGGAAAAGCCTTTCTTTCCCTTTGACTCGAGAGGCACCGGATTTCCCGATTCAAAAGATAACGAGCCCGATCCCCTTTAATGGATGGAATCCGAATATCCCTGGGTAGGGGAAAGGGGCCTGTGTTTTCCGCTCACCTCGAAAAGGTCCCCTTTTCCCTAAAAAACGAGAAGTTTTTTTGATGTCTCCCTGTATTCGACAGGAATCATGACGTCGCTTATAAACCGTTTTAAGGGCCACCCCCCCGTAAATCGAGAAAATAACCAGGTCCCCCCCAATAGAGAAAAACCATGAGACTTCTTTTCCCTTGAAGACAATGAGGTCGTTGCCTGCATTGAATTCAGGCAATTTTTGATCCATCAAACATGTAAAGGGGCCTCGACTTGCTTGATGGATTTGGCAGTCCCCATGAACACTGTACCCAAATTAGAGGGCCCCGAGTTTAAATGAGCAACGCAA
>JAJLRB010000165.1:0-28871 GCA_020976825.1 Odocoileus hemionus
TCCGTCAAATTTTGAAGCAGTGAGCTCTGCGTGCCTCTCGAGGTGTCAGAGGCATGTGAGGCATTCCGTCGAAAGGAGTCGGGGACCTAGGGCTTTCTCTAGGGACTCCACAGGTGGTGCAGACATCCCTTCACCTTGTGAGATGAAAGACTAGACTGTATTCAAGCCACTGCAAGGAAACCCGGCCTCCTTTCGAGTCAGGGCTTCTCGGTGTATATGCCCATTGAGGCAGCAATCTCAGGGTCCCTCCCTCATACCTATTGCTGAGAGAAGCCTCCTCTTGAGGGGCTTGTGGAAAGGTGGCCTACGTCTTGAGTCTAAGCCAGGGAATCAGCTCTCATCTCGAGGCAATTTGGGGTACACGGAGCAGTCCTCGAGTTGCTCTGCTGAACTTGGTACTCCTCTAGACTTGGCCCGTTGTTCTCGGGGAACCTCTGGAGTTGCCTAAAGGGAGTCAAGCCTCAGGTCGTGTTTGATGGGGAACGGGGGATGGCTCTGGAGTCAATGCAGGGGAAGCGGGCCTCATCTCGAGTTGATTTGGGGCCCATGGAGCTCCTTCGCGATGCTGGTGTGACCTCAGGGTCCCTCTCTACTTGTGACAGTGTTTTTGCGGACTGTCTCGACATCCATCAAGCAAGTCGAGGCTCCTGACATGTTTCAGGGGGCTCACGGAATTGCTCTGCATGCAGTGCAGGGGAATCGGGCCTCATCTCGCTTGGAGGGGGAAGTCTCATGGTTTTTCTCGAGTTGCGGCGGGGACCTGGGGTACATTCTCGACTTACGGCGGGGATGGCCCTTCAACCCTCGTGTTTGTTCAACGAAGTCAGGACTCCTGTCGAGTTACGAGGGACACCTCAGGAGTCTCTTCGAGGCTTGGCAGGGCAAAAGGGACGCTTCTCGAGGTGAGTCGGGAGACCCAGGGTCCCTTTCCAGTAGCCACAGGGATACTGGGATTCCTGTCAATGTTCAAGAGGAGTCAGGCTCCGTCAAATTTTGAAGCAGTGAGCTCTGCGTGCCTCTCGAGGTGTCAGAGGCATGTGAGGCATTCCGTCGAAAGGAGTCGGGGACCTAGGGCTTTCTCTAGGGACTCCACAGGTGGTGCAGACATCCCTTCAGCTTGTGAGATGAAAGACTAGACTGTATTCAAGCCACTGCAAGGAAACCCGGCCTCCTTTCGAGTCAGGGCTTCTCGGTGTATATGCCCATTGAGGCAGCAATCTCAGGGTCCCTCCCTCATACCTATTGCTGAGAGAAGCCTCCTCTTGAGGGGCTTGTGGAAAGGTGGCCTACGTCTTGAGTCTAAGCCAGGGAATCAGCTCTCATCTCGAGGCAATTTGGGGTACACGGAGCAGTCCTCGAGTTGCTCTGCTGAACTTGGTACTCCTCTAGACTTGGCCCGTTGTTTCTCGGGAACCTCTGGAGTTGCCTAAAGGGAGTCAAGCCTCAGGTCGTGTTTGATGGGGAACGGGGGATGGCTCTGGAGTCAATGCAGGGGAAGCGGGCCTCATCTCGAGTTGATTTGGGGCCCATGGAGCTCCTTCGCGATGCTGGTGTGACCTCAGGGTCCCTCTCTACTTGTGACAGTGTTTTTGCGGACTGTCTCGACATCCATCAAGCAAGTCGAGGCTCCTGACATGTTTCAGGGGGCTCACGGAATTGCTCTGCATGCAGTGCAGGGGAATCGGGCCTCATCTCGCTTGGAGGGGGAAGTCTCATGGTTTTTCTCGAGTTGCGGCGGGGACCTGGGGTACATTCTCGACTTACGGCGGGGATGGCCCTTCAACCCTCGTGTTTGTTCAACGAAGTCAGGACTCCTGTCGAGTTACGAGGGACACCTCAGGAGTCTCTTCGAGGCTTGGCAGGGCAAAAGGGACGCTTCTCGAGGTGAGTCGGGAGACCCAGGGTCCCTTTCCAGTAGCCACAGGGATACTGGGATTCCTGTCAATGTTCAAGAGGAGTCAGGCTCCGTCAAATTTTGAAGCAGTGAGCTCTGCGTGCCTCTCGAGGTGTCAGAGGCATGTGAGGCATTCCGTCGAAAGGAGTCGGGGACCTAGGGCTTTCTCTAGGGACTCCACAGGTGGTGCAGACATCCCTTCAGCTTGTGAGATGAAAGACTAGACTGTATTCAAGCCACTGCAAGGAAACCCGGCCTCCTTTCGAGTCAGGGCTTCTCGGTGTATATGCCCATTGAGGCAGCAATCTCAGGGTCCCTCCCTCATACCTATTGCTGAGAGAAGCCTCCTCTTGAGGGGCTTGTGGAAAGGTGGCCTACGTCTTGAGTCTAAGCCAGGGAATCAGCTCTCATCTCGAGGCAATTTGGGGTACACGGAGCAGTCCTCGAGTTGCTCTGCTGAACTTGGTACTCCTCTAGACTTGGCCCGTTGTTCTCGGGGAACCTCTGGAGTTGCCTAAAGGGAGTCAAGCCTCAGGTCGTGTTTGATGGGGAACGGGGGATGGCTCTGGAGTCAATGCAGGGGAAGCGGGCCTCATCTCGAGTTGATTTGGGGCCCATGGAGCTCCTTCGCGATGCTGGTGTGACCTCAGGGTCCCTCTCTACTTGTGACAGTGTTTTTGCGGACTGTCTCGACATCCATCAAGCAAGTCGAGGCTCCTGACATGTTTCAGGGGGCTCACGGAATTGCTCTGCATGCAGTGCAGGGGAATCGGGCCTCATCTCGCTTGGAGGGGGAAGTCTCATGGTTTTTTCTCGAGTTGCGGCGGGGACCTGGGGTACATTCTCGACTTACGGCGGGGATGGCCCTTCAACCCTCGTGTTTGTTCAACGAAGTCAGGACTCCTGTCGAGTTACGAGGGACACCTCAGGAGTCTCTTCGAGGCTTGGCAGGGCAAAAGGAACGCTTCTCGAGGTGAGTCGGGAGACCCAGGGTCCCTTTCCAGTAGCCACAGGGATACTGGGATTCCTGTCAATGTTCAAGAGGAGTCAGGCTCCGTCAAATTTTGAAGCAGTGAGCTCTGCGTGCCTCTCGAGGTGTCAGAGGCATGTGAGGCATTCCGTCGAAAGGAGTCGGGGACCTAGGGCTTTCTCTAGGGACTCCACAGGTGGTGCAGACATCCCTTCACCTTGTGAGATGAAAGACTAGACTGTATTCAAGCCACTGCAAGGAAAGCCGGCCTCCTTTCGAGTCAGGGCTTCTCGGTGTATATGCCCATTGAGGCAGCAATCTCAGGGTCCCTCCCTCATACCTATTGCTGAGAGAAGCCTCCTCTTGAGGGGCTTGTGGAAAGGTGGCCTACGTCTTGAGTCTAAGCCAGGGAATCAGCTCTCATCTCGAGGCAATTTGGGGTACACGGAGCAGTCCTCGAGTTGCTCTGCTGAACTTGGTACTCCTCTAGACTTGGCCCGTTGTTCTCGGGGAACCTCTGGAGTTGCCTAAAGGGAGTCAAGCCTCAGGTCGTGTTTGATGGGGAACGGGGGATGGCTCTGGAGTCAATGCAGGGGAAGCGGGCCTCATCTCGAGTTGATTTGGGGCCCATGGAGCTCCTTCGCGCGATGCTGGTGTGACCTCAGGGTCCCTCTCTACTTGTGACAGTGTTTTTGCGGACTGTCTCGACATCCATCAAGCAAGTCGAGGCTCCTGACATGTTTCAGGGGGCTCACGGAATTGCTCTGCATGCAGTGCAGGGGAATCGGGCCTCATCTCGCTTGGAGGGGGAAGTCTCATGGTTTTTCTCGAGTTGCGGCGGGGACCTGGGGTACATTCTCGACTTACGGCGGGGATGGCCCTTCAACCCTCGTGTTTGTTCAACGAAGTCAGGACTCCTGTCGAGTTACGAGGGACACCTCAGGAGTCTCTTCGAGGCTTGGCAGGGCAAAAGGGACGCTTCTCGAGGTGAGTCGGGAGACCCAGGGTCCCTTTCCAGTAGCCACAGGGATACTGGGATTCCTGTCAATGTTCAAGAGGAGTCAGGCTCCGTCAAATTTTGAAGCAGTGAGCTCTGCGTGCCTCTCGAGGTGTCAGAGGCATGTGAGGCATTCCGTCGAAAGGAGTCGGGGACCTAGGGCTTTCTCTAGGGACTCCACAGGTGGTGCAGACATCCCTTCACCTTGTGAGATGAAAGACTAGACTGTATTCAAGCCACTGCAAGGAAACCCGGCCTCCTTTCGAGTCAGGGCTTCTCGGTGTATATGCCCATTGAGGCAGCAATCTCAGGGTCCCTCCCTCATACCTATTGCTGAGAGAAGCCTCCTCTTGAGGGGCTTGTGGAAAGGTGGCCTACGTCTTGAGTCTAAGCCAGGGAATCAGCTCTCATCTCGAGGCAATTTGGGGTACACGGAGCAGTCCTCGAGTTGCTCTGCTGAACTTGGTACTCCTCTAGACTTGGCCCGTTGTTCTCGGGGAACCTCTGGAGTTGCCTAAAGGGAGTCAAGCCTCAGGTCGTGTTTGATGGGGAACGGGGGATGGCTCTGGAGTCAATGCAGGGGAAGCGGGCCTCATCTCGAGTTGATTTGGGGCCCATGGAGCTCCTTCGCGATGCTGGTGTGACCTCAGGGTCCCTCTCTACTTGTGACAGTGTTTTTGCGGACTGTCTCGACATCCATCAAGCAAGTCGAGGCTCCTGACATGTTTCAGGGGGCTCACGGAATTGCTCTGCATGCAGTGCAGGGGAATCGGGCCTCATCTCGCTTGGAGGGGGAAGTCTCATGGTTTTTCTCGAGTTGCGGCGGGGACCTGGGGTACATTCTCGACTTACGGCGGGGATGGCCCTTCAACCCTCGTGTTTGTTCAACGAAGTCAGGACTCCTGTCGAGTTACGAGGGACACCTCAGGAGTCTCTTCGAGGCTTGGCAGGGCAAAAGGGACGCTTCTCGAGGTGAGTCGGGAGACCCAGGGTCCCTTTCCAGTAGCCACAGGGATACTGGGATTCCTGTCAATGTTCAAGAGGAGTCAGGCTCCGTCAAATTTTGAAGCAGTGAGCTCTGCGTGCCTCTCGAGGTGTCAGAGGCATGTGAGGCATTCCGTCGAAAGGAGTCGGGGACCTAGGGCTTTCTCTAGGGACTCCACAGGTGGTGCAGACATCCCTTCACCTTGTGAGATGAAAGACTAGACTGTATTCAAGCCACTGCAAGGAAACCCGGCCTCCTTTCGAGTCAGGGCTTCTCGGTGTATATGCCCATTGAGGCAGCAATCTCAGGGTCCCTCCCTCATACCTATTGCTGAGAGAAGCCTCCTCTTGAGGGGCTTGTGGAAAGGTGGCCTACGTCTTGAGTCTAAGCCAGGGAATCAGCTCTCATCTCGAGGCAATTTGGGGTACACGGAGCAGTCCTCGAGTTGCTCTGCTGAACTTGGTACTCCTCTAGACTTGGCCCGTTGTTCTCGGGGAACCTCTGGAGTTGCCTAAAGGGAGTCAAGCCTCAGGTCGTGTTTGATGGGGAACGGGGGATGGCTCTGGAGTCAATGCAGGGGAAGCGGGCCTCATCTCGAGTTGATTTGGGGCCCATGGAGCTCCTTCGCGATGCTGGTGTGACCTCAGGGTCCCTCTCTACTGTGACAGTGTTTTTTTGCGGACTGTCTCGACATCCATCAAGCAAGTCGAGGCTCCTGACATGTTTCAGGGGGCTCACGGAATTGCTCTGCATGCAGTGCAGGGGAATCGGGCCTCATCTCGCTTGGAGGGGGAAGTCTCATGGTTTTTCTCGAGTTGCGGCGGGGACCTGGGGTACATTCTCGACTTACGGCGGGGATGGCCCTTCAACCCTCGTGTTTGTTCAACGAAGTCAGGACTCCTGTCGAGTTACGAGGGACACCTCAGGAGTCTCTTCGAGGCTTGGCAGGGCAAAAGGGACGCTTCTCGAGGTGAGTCGGGAGACCCAGGGTCCCTTTCCAGTAGCCACAGGGATACTGGGATTCCTGTCAATGTTCAAGAGGAGTCAGGCTCCGTCAAATTTTGAAGCAGTGAGCTCTGCGTGCCTCTCGAGGTGTCAGAGGCATGTGAGGCATTCCGTCGAAAGGAGTCGGGGACCTAGGGCTTTCTCTAGGGACTCCACAGGTGGTGCAGACATCCCTTCACCTTGTGAGATGAAAGACTAGACTGTATTCAAGCCACTGCAAGGAAAACCCGGCCTCCTTTCGAGTCAGGGCTTCTCGGTGTATATGCCCATTGAGGCAGCAATCTCAGGGTCCCTCCCTCATACCTATTGCTGAGAGAAGCCTCCTCTTGAGGGGCTTGTGGAAAGGTGGCCTACGTCTTGAGTCTAAGCCAGGGAATCAGCTCTCATCTCGAGGCAATTTGGGGTACACGGAGCAGTCCTCGAGTTGCTCTGCTGAACTTGGTACTCCTCTAGACTTGGCCCGTTGTTCTCGGGGAACCTCTGGAGTTGCCTAAAGGGAGTCAAGCCTCAGGTCGTGTTTGATGGGGAACGGGGGATGGCTCTGGAGTCAATGCAGGGGAAGCGGGCCTCATCTCGAGTTGATTTGGGGCCCATGGAGCTCCTTCGCGATGCTGGTGTGACCTCAGGGTCCCTCTCTACTTGTGACAGTGTTTTTGCGGACTGTCTCGACATCCATCAAGCAAGTCGAGGCTCCTGACATGTTTCAGGGGGCTCACGGAATTGCTCTGCATGCAGTGCAGGGGAATCGGGCCTCATCTCGCTTGGAGGGGGAAGTCTCATGGTTTTTCTCGAGTTGCGGCGGGGACCTGGGGTACATTCTCGACTTACGGCGGGGATGGCCCTTCAACCCTCGTGTTTGTTCAACGAAGTCAGGACTCCTGTCGAGTTACGAGGGACACCTCAGGAGTCTCTTCGAGGCTTGGCAGGGCAAAAGGACGCTTCTCGAGGTGAGTCGGGAGACCCAGGGTCCCTTTCCAGTAGCCACAGGGATACTGGGATTCCTGTCAATGTTCAAGAGGAGTCAGGCTCCGTCAAATTTTGAAGCAGTGAGCTCTGCGTGCCTCTCGAGGTGTCAGAGGCATGTGAGGCATTCCGTCGAAAGGAGTCGGGGACCTAGGGCTTTCTCTAGGGACTCCACAGGTGGTGCAGACATCCCTTCACCTTGTGAGATGAAAGACTAGACTGTATTCAAGCCACTGCAAGGAAACCCGGCCTCCTTTCGAGTCAGGGCTTCTCGGTGTATATGCCCATTGAGGCAGCAATCTCAGGGTCCCTCCCTCATACCTATTGCTGAGAGAAGCCTCCTCTTGAGGGGCTTGTGGAAAGGTGGCCTACGTCTTGAGTCTAAGCCAGGGAATCAGCTCTCATCTCGAGGCAATTTGGGGTACACGGAGCAGTCCTCGAGTTGCTCTGCTGAACTTGGTACTCCTCTAGACTTGGCCCGTTGTTCTCGGGGAACCTCTGGAGTTGCCTAAAGGGAGTCAAGCCTCAGGTCGTGTTTGATGGGGAACGGGGGATGGCTCTGGAGTCAATGCAGGGGAAGCGGGCCTCATCTCGAGTTGATTTGGGGCCCATGGAGCTCCTTCGCGATGCTGGTGTGACCTCAGGGTCCCTCTCTACTTGTGACAGTGTTTTTGCGGACTGTCTCGACATCCATCATCAAGCAAGTCGAGGCTCCTGACATGTTTCAGGGGGCTCACGGAATTGCTCTGCATGCAGTGCAGGGGAATCGGGCCTCATCTCGCTTGGAGGGGGAAGTCTCATGGTTTTTCTCGAGTTGCGGCGGGGACCTGGGGTACATTCTCGACTTACGGCGGGGATGGCCCTTCAACCCTCGTGTTTGTTCAACGAAGTCAGGACTCCTGTCGAGTTACGAGGGACACCTCAGGAGTCTCTTCGAGGCTTGGCAGGGCAAAAGGGACGCTTCTCGAGGTGAGTCGGGAGACCCAGGGTCCCTTTCCAGTAGCCACAGGGATACTGGGATTCCTGTCAATGTTCAAGAGGAGTCAGGCTCCGTCAAATTTTGAAGCAGTGAGCTCTGCGTGCCTCTCGAGGTGTCAGAGGCATGTGAGGCATTCCGTCGAAAGGAGTCGGGGACCTAGGGCTTTCTCTAGGGACTCCACAGGTGGTGCAGACATCCCTTCACCTTGTGAGATGAAAGACTAGACTGTATTCAAGCCACTGCAAGGAAACCCGGCCTCCTTTCGAGTCAGGGCTTCTCGGTGTATATGCCCATTGAGGCAGCAATCTCAGGGTCCCTCCCTCATACCTATTGCTGAGAGAAGCCTCCTCTTGAGGGGCTTGTGGAAAGGTGGCCTACGTCTTGAGTCTAAGCCAGGGAATCAGCTCTCATCTCGAGGCAATTTGGGGTACACGGAGCAGTCCTCGAGTTGCTCTGCTGAACTTGGTACTCCTCTAGACTTGGCCCGTTGTTCTCGGGGAACCTCTGGAGTTGCCTAAAGGGAGTCAAGCCTCAGGTCGTGTTTGATGGGGAACGGGGGATGGCTCTGGAGTCAATGCAGGGGAAGCGGGCCTCATCTCGAGTTGATTTGGGGCCCATGGAGCTCCTTCGCGATGCTGGTGTGACCTCAGGGTCCCTCTCTACTTGTGACAGTGTTTTTTGCGGACTGTCTCGACATCCATCAAGCAAGTCGAGGCTCCTGATGTTTCAGGGGGCTCACGGAATTGCTCTGCATGCAGTGCAGGGGAATCGGGCCTCATCTCGCTTGGAGGGGGAAGTCTCATGGTTTTTCTCGAGTTGCGGCGGGGACCTGGGGTACATTCTCGACTTACGGCGGGGATGGCCCTTCAACCCTCGTGTTTGTTCAACGAAGTCAGGACTCCTGTCGAGTTACGAGGGACACCTCAGGAGTCTCTTCGAGGCTTGGCAGGGCAAAAGGGACGCTTCTCGAGGTGAGTCGGGAGACCCAGGGTCCCTTTCCAGTAGCCACAGGGATACTGGGGATTCCTGTCAATGTTCAAGAGGAGTCAGGCTCCGTCAAATTTTGAAGCAGTGAGCTCTGCGTGCCTCTCGAGGTGTCAGAGGCATGTGAGGCATTCCGTCGAAAGGAGTCGGGGACCTAGGGCTTTCTCTAGGGACTCCACAGGTGGTGCAGACATCCCTTCACCTTGTGAGATGAAAGACTAGACTGTATTCAAGCCACTCAAGGAAACCCGGCCTCCTTTCGAGTCAGGGCTTCTCGGTGTATATGCCCATTGAGGCAGCAATCTCAGGGTCCCTCCCTCATACCTATTGCTGAGAGAAGCCTCCTCTTGAGGGGCTTGTGGAAAGGTGGCCTACGTCTTGAGTCTAAGCCAGGGAATCAGCTCTCATCTCGAGGCAATTTGGGGTACACGGAGCAGTCCTCGAGTTGCTCTGCTGAACTTGGTACTCCTCTAGACTTGGCCCGTTGTTCTCGGGGAACCTCTGGAGTTGCCTAAAGGGAGTCAAGCCTCAGGTCGTGTTTGATGGGGAACGGGGGGGATGGCTCTGGAGTCAATGCAGGGGAAGCGGGCCTCATCTCGAGTTGATTTGGGGCCCATGGAGCTCCTTCGCGATGCTGGTGTGACCTCAGGGTCCCTCTCTACTTGTGACAGTGTTTTTGCGGACTGTCTCGACATCCATCAAGCAAGTCGAGGCTCCTGACATGTTTCAGGGGGCTCACGGAATTGCTCTGCATGCAGTGCAGGGGAATCGGGCCTCATCTCGCTTGGAGGGGGAAGTCTCATGGTTTTTCTCGAGTTGCGGCGGGGACCTGGGGTACATTCTCGACTTACGGCGGGGATGGCCCTTCAACCCTCGTGTTTGTTCAACGAAGTCAGGACTCCTGTCGAGTTACGAGGGACACCTCAGGAGTCTCTTCGAGGCTTGGCAGGGCAAAAGGGACGCTTCTCGAGGTGAGTCGGGAGACCCAGGGTCCCTTTCCAGTAGCCACAGGGATACTGGGATTCCTGTCAATGTTCAAGAGGAGTCAGGCTCCGTCAAATTTTGAAGCAGTGAGCTCTGCGTGCCTCTCGAGGTGTCAGAGGCATGTGAGGCATTCCGTCGAAAGGAGTCGGGGACCTAGGGCTTTCTCTAGGGACTCCACAGGTGGTGCAGACATCCCTTCACCTTGTGAGATGAAAGACTAGACTGTATTCAAGCCACTGCAAGGAAAACCCGGCCTCCTTTCGAGTCAGGGGCTTCTCGGTGTATATGCCCATTGAGGCAGCAATCTCAGGGTCCCTCCCTCATACCTATTGCTGAGAGAAGCCTCCTCTTGAGGGGCTTGTGGAAAGGTGGCCTACGTCTTGAGTCTAAGCCAGGGAATCAGCTCTCATCTCGAGGCAATTTGGGGTACACGGAGCAGTCCTCGAGTTGCTCTGCTGAACTTGGTACTCCTCTAGACTTGGCCCGTTGTTCTCGGGGAACCTCTGGAGTTGCCTAAAGGGAGTCAAGCCTCAGGTCGTGTTTGATGGGGAACGGGGGATGGCTCTGGAGTCAATGCAGGGGAAGCGGGCCTCATCTCGAGTTGATTTGGGGCCCATGGAGCTCCTTCGCGATGCTGGTGTGACCTCAGGGTCCCTCTCTACTTGTGACAGTGTTTTTTTGCGGACTGTCTCGACATCCATCAAGCAAGTCGAGGCTCCTGACATGTTTCAGGGGGCTCACGGAATTGCTCTGCATGCAGTGCAGGGGAATCGGCCTCATCTCGCTTGGAGGGGGAAGTCTCATGGTTTTTCTCGAGTTGCGGCGGGGACCTGGGGTACATTCTCGACTTACGGCGGGGATGGCCCTTCAACCCTCGTGTTTGTTCAACGAAGTCAGGACTCCTGTCGAGTTACGAGGGACACCTCAGGAGTCTCTTCGAGGCTTGGCAGGGCAAAAGGAACGCTTCTCGAGGTGAGTCGGGAGACCCAGGGTCCCTTTCCAGTAGCCACAGGGATACTGGGATTCCTGTCAATGTTCAAGAGGAGTCAGGCTCCGTCAAATTTTGAAGCAGTGAGCTCTGCGTGCCTCTCGAGGTGTCAGAGGCATGTGAGGCATTCCGTCGAAAGGAGTCGGGGACCTAGGGCTTTCTCTAGGGACTCCACAGGTGGTGCAGACATCCCTTCACCTTGTGAGATGAAAGACTAGACTGTATTCAAGCCACTGCAAGGAAACCCGGCCTCCTTTCGAGTCAGGGCTTCTCGGTGTATATGCCCATTGAGGCAGGCAGCAATCTCAGGGTCCCTCCCTATACCTATTGCTGAGAGAAGCCTCCTCTTGAGGGGCTTGTGGAAAGGTGGCCTACGTCTTGAGTCTAAGCCAGGGAATCAGCTCTCATCTCGAGGCAATTTGGGGTACACGGAGCAGTCCTCGAGTTGCTCTGCTGAACTTGGTACTCCTCTAGACTTGGCCCGTTGTTCTCTCGGGGAACCTCTGGAGTTGCCTAAAGGGAGTCAAGCCTCAGGTCGTGTTTGATGGGGAAGGGGGGGGATGGCTCTGGAGTCAATGCAGGGGAAGCGGGCCTCATCTCGAGTTGATTTGGGGCCCATGGAGCTCCTTCGCGATGCTGGTGTGACCTCAGGGTCCCTCTCTACTTGTGACAGTGTTTTTGCGGACTGTCTCGACATCCATCAAGCAAGTCGAGGCTCCTGACATGTTTCAGGGGGCTCACGGAATTGCTCTGCATGCAGTGCAGGGGAATCGGGCCTCATCTCGCTTGGAGGGGGAAGTCTCATGGTTTTTTTCTCGAGTTGCGGCGGGGACCTGGGGTACATTCTCGACTTACGGCGGGGATGGCCCTTCAACCCTCGTGTTTGTTCAACGAAGTCAGGACTCCTGTCGAGTTACGAGGGACACCTCAGGAGTCTCTTCGAGGCTTGGCAGGGCAAAAGGGACGCTTCTCGAGGTGAGTCGGGAGACCCAGGGTCCCTTTCCAGTAGCCACAGGGATACTGGGATTCCTGTCAATGTTCAAGAGGAGTCAGGCTCCGTCAAATTTTGAAGCAGTGAGCTCTGCGTGCCTCTCGAGGTGTCAGAGGCATGTGAGGCATTCCGTCGAAAGGAGTCGGGGACCTAGGGCTTTCTCTAGGGACTCCACAGGTGGTGCAGACATCCCTTCACCTTGTGAGATGAAAGACTAGACTGTATTCAAGCCACTGCAAGGAAAGCCGGCCTCCTTTCGAGTCAGGGCTTCTCGGTGTATATGCCCATTGAGGCAGCAATCTCAGGGTCCCTCCCCTACCCATACCTATTGCTGAGAGAAGCCTCCTCTTGAGGGGCTTGTGGAAAGGTGGCCTACGTCTTGAGTCTAAGCCAGGGAATCAGCTCTCATCTCGAGGCAATTTGGGGTACACGGAGCAGTCCTCGAGTTGCTCTGCTGAACTTGGTACTCCTCTAGACTTGGCCCGTTGTTTCTCGGGGAACCTCTGGAGTTGCCTAAAGGGAGTCAAGCCTCAGGTCGTGTTTGATGGGGGGGGGGATGGCTCTGGAGTCAATGCAGGGGAAGCGGGCCTCATCTCGAGTTGATTTGGGGCCCATGGAGCTCCTTCGCGATGCTGGTGTGACCTCAGGGTCCCTCTCTACTTGTGACAGTGTTTTTTTTTGCGGACTGTCTCGACATCCATCAAGCAAGTCGAGGCTCCTGACATGTTTCAGGGGGCTCACGGAATTGCTCTGCATGCAGTGCAGGGGAATCGGGCCTCATCTCGCTTGGAGGGGGAAGTCTCATGGTTTTTCTCGAGTTTGCGGGGCGGGGACCTGGGGTACATTCTCGACTTACGGCGGGGATGGCCCTTCAACCCTCGTGTTTGTTCAACGAAGTCAGGACTCCTGTCGAGTTACGAGGGACACCTCAGGAGTCTCTTCGAGGCTTGGCAGGGCAAAAGGGACGCTTCTCGAGGTGAGTCGGGAGACCCAGGGTCCCTTTCCAGTAGCCACAGGGATACTGGGATTCCTGTCAATGTTCAAGAGGAGTCAGGCTCCGTCAAATTTTGAAGCAGTGAGCTCTGCGTGCCTCTCGAGGTGTCAGAGGCATGTGAGGCATTCCGTCGAAAGGAGTCGGGGACCTAGGGCTTTCTCTAGGGACTCCACAGGTGGTGCAGACATCCCTTCACCTTGTGAGATGAAAGACTAGACTGTATTCAAGCCACTGCAAGGAAACCCGGCCTCCTTTCGAGTCAGGGCTTCTCGGTGTATATGCCCATTGAGGCAGCAATCTCAGGGTCCCTCCCTCATACCTATTGCTGAGAGAGAGAAGCCTCCTCTTGAGGGGCTTGTGGAAAGGTGGCCTACGTCTTGAGTCTAAGCCAGGGAATCAGCTCTCATCTCGAGGCAATTTGGGGTACACGGAGCAGTCCTCGAGTTGCTCTGCTGAACTTGGTACTCCTCTAGACTTGGCCCGTTGTTCTCGGGGAACCTCTGGAGTTGCCTAAAGGGAGTCAAGCCTCAGGTCGTGTTTGATGGGGAACGGGGGATGGCTCTGGAGTCAATGCAGGGGAAGCGGGCCTCATCTCGAGTTGATTTGGGGCCCATGGAGCTCCTTCGATGCTGTGTGACCTCAGGGTCCCTCTCTACTTGTGACAGTGTTTTTGCGGACTGTCTCGACATCCATCAAGCAAGTCGAGGCTCCTGACATGTTTCAGGGGGCTCACGGAATTGCTCTGCATGCAGTGCAGGGGAATCGGGCCTCATCTCGCTTGGAGGGGGAAGTCTCATGGTTTTTCTCGAGTTGCGGCGGGGACCTGGGGTACATTCTCGACTTACGGCGGGGATGGCCCTTCAACCCTCGTGTTTGTTCAACGAAGTCAGGACTCCTGTCGAGTTACGAGGGACACCTCAGGAGTCTCTTCGAGGCTTGGCAGGGCAAAAGGGACGCTTCTCGAGGTGAGTCGGGAGACCCAGGGTCCCTTTCCAGTAGCCACAGGGATACTGGGATTCCTGTCAATGTTCAAGAGGAGTCAGGCTCCGTCAAATTTTGAAGCAGTGAGCTCTGCGTGCCTCTCGAGGTGTCAGAGGCATGTGAGGCATTCCGTCGAAAGGAGTCGGGGACCTAGGGCTTTCTCTAGGGACTCCACAGGTGGTGCAGACATCCCTTCACCTTGTGAGATGAAAGACTAGACTGTATTCAAGCCACTGCAAGGAAACCCGGCCTCCTTTCGAGTCAGGGCTTCTCGGTGTATATGCCCATTGAGGCAGCAATCTCAGGGTCCCTCCCTCATACCTATTGCTGAGAGAAGCCTCCTCTTGAGGGCTTGTTGTGGAAAGGTGCCTACGTCTAACAGGGTCTTGAGTCTAAGCCAGGGAATCAGCTCTCATCTCGAGGCAATTTGGGGTACACGGAGCAGTCCTCGAGTTGCTCTGCTGAACTTGGTACTCCTCTAGACTTGGCCCGTTGTTCTCGGGGAACCTCTGGAGTTGCCTAAAGGGAGTCAAGCCTCAGGTCGTGTTTGATGGGGAACGGGGGATGGCTCTGGAGTCAATGCAGGGGAAGCGGGCCTCATCTCGAGTTGATTTGGGGCCCATGGAGCTCCTTCGCGATGCTGGTGTGACCTCAGGGTCCCTCTCTACTTGTGACAGTGTTTTTGCGGACTGTCTCGACATCCATCAAGCAAGTCGAGGCTCCTGACATGTTTCAGGGGGCTCACGGAATTGCTCTGCATGCAGTGCAGGGGAATCGGGCCTCATCTCGCTTGGAGGGGGAAGTCTCATGGTTTTTCTCGAGTTGCGGCGGGGACCTGGGGTACATTCTCGACTTACGGCGGGGGATGGCCCTTCAACCCTCGTGTTTGTTCAACGAAGTCAGGACTCCTGTCGAGTTACGAGGGACACCTCAGGAGTCTCTTCGAGGCTTGGCAGGGCAAAAGGAACGCTTCTCGAGGTGAGTCGGGAGACCCAGGGTCCCTTTCCAGTAGCCACAGGGATACTGGGATTCCTGTCAATGTTCAAGAGGAGTCAGGCTCCGTCAAATTTTGAAGCAGTGAGCTCTGCGTGCCTCTCGAGGTGTCAGAGGCATGTGAGGCATTCCGTCGAAAGGAGTCGGGGACCTAGGGCTAGGGACTCCACAGGTGGTGCAGACATCCCTTCACCTTGTGAGATGAAAGACTAGACTGTATTCAAGCCACTGCAAGGAAAGCCGGCCTCCTTTCGAGTCAGGGCTTCTCGGTGTATATGCCCATTGAGGCAGCAATCTCAGGGTCCCTCCCTCATACCTATTGCTGAGAGAAGCCTCCTCTTGAGGGGCTTGTGAAAAAGGTGGCCTACGTCTTGAGTCTAAGCCAGGGAATCAGCTCTCATCTCGAGGCAATTTGGGGTACACGGAGCAGTCCTCGAGTTGCTCTGCTGAACTTGGTACTCTAGACTTGGCCCGTTGTTCTCGGGGAACCTCTGGAGTTGCCTAAAGGGAGTCAAGCCTCAGGTCGTGTTTGATGGGGAACGGGGGATGGCTCTGGAGTCAATGCAGGGGAAGCGGGCCTCATCTCGAGTTGATTTGGGGCCCATGGAGCTCCTTCGCGATGCTGGTGTGACCTCAGGGTCCCTCTCTACTTGTGACAGTGTTTTTGCGGACTGTCTCGACATCCATCAAGCAAGTCGAGGCTCCTGACATGTTTCAGGGGGCTCACGGAATTGCTCTGCATGCAGTGCAGGGGAATCGGGCCTCATCTCGCTTGGAGGGGGAAGTCTCATGGTTTTTCTCGAGTTGCGGCGGGGACCTGGGGTACATTCTCGACTTACGGCGGGGATGGCCCTTCAACCCTCGTGTTGTTTGTTCAACGAAGTCAGGACTCCTGTCGAGTTACGAGGGACACCTCAGGAGTCTCTTCGAGGCTTGGCAGGGCAAAAGGGACGCTTCTCGAGGTGAGTCGGGAGACCCAGGGTCCCTTTCCAGTAGCCACAGGGATACTGGGATTCCTGTCAATGTTCAAGAGGAGTCAGGCTCCGTCAAATTTTGAAGCAGTGAGCTCTGCGTGCCTCTCGAGGTGTCAGAGGCATGTGAGGCATTCCGTCGAAAGGAGTCGGGGACCTAGGGCTTTCTCTAGGGACTCCACAGGTGGTGCAGACATCCCTTCACCTTGTGAGATGAAAGACTAGACTGTATTCAAGCCACTGCAAGGAAACCCGGCCTCCTTTCGAGTCAGGGCTTCTCGGTGTATATGCCCATTGAGGCAGCAATCTCAGGGTCCCTCCCTCATACCTATTGCTGAGAGAAGCCTCCTCTTGAGGGGCTTGTGGAAAGGTGGCCTACGTCTTGAGTCTAAGCCAGGGAATCAGCTCTCATCTCTCATCTCGGGGCATTTTTGGGGTACACGGAGCAGTCCTCGAGTTGCTCTGCTGAACTTGGTACTCCTCTAGACTTGGCCCGTTGTTCTCGGGGAACCTCTGGAGTTGCCTAAAGGGAGTCAAGCCTCAGGTCGTGTTTGATGGGGAACGGGGGATGGCTCTGGAGTCAATGCAGGGGAAGCGGGCCTCATCTCGAGTTGATTTGGGGCCCATGGAGCTCCTTCGCGATGCTGGTGTGACCTCAGGGTCCCTCTCTACTTGTGACAGTGTTTTTGCGGACTGTCTCGACATCCATCAAGCAAGTCGAGGCTCCTGACATGTTTCAGGGGGCTCACGGAATTGCTCTGCATGCAGTGCAGGGGAATCGGGCCTCATCTCGCTTGGAGGGGGAAGTCTCATGGTTTTTCTCGAGTTGCGGCGGGGACCTGGGGTACATTCTCGACTTACGGCGGGGATGGCCCTTCAACCCTCGTGTTTGTTCAACGAAGTCAGGACTCCTGTCGAGTTACGAGGGACACCTCAGGAGTCTCTTCGAGGCTTGGCAGGGCAAAAGGGACGCTTCTCGAGGTGAGTCGGGAGACCCAGGGTCCCTTTCCAGTAGCCACAGGGATACTGGGATTCCTGTCAATGTTCAAGAGGAGTCAGGCTCCGTCAAATTTTGAAGCAGTGAGCTCTGCGTGCCTCTCGAGGTGTCAGAGGCATGTGAGGCATTCCGTCGAAAGGAGTCGGGGACCTAGGGCTTTCTCTAGGGACTCCACAGGTGGTGCAGACATCCCTTCACCTTGTGAGATGAAAGACTAGACTGTATTCAAGCCACTGCAAGGAAACCCGGCCTCCTTTCGAGTCAGGGCTTCTCGGTGTATATGCCCATTGAGGCAGCAATCTCAGGGTCCCTCCCTCATACCTATTGCTGAGAGAAGCCTCCTCTTGGGGGCTTGTGGAAAGGTGGCCTACGTCTTGAGTCTAAGCCAGGGAATCAGCTCTCATCTCGAGGCAATTTGGGGGGTACACGGAGCAGTCCTCGAGTTGCTGCTGAACTGAACTTGGTACTCCTCTAGACTTGGCCCGTTGTTCTCGGGGAACCTCTGGAGTTGCCTAAAGGGAGTCAAGCCTCAGGTCGTGTTTGATGGGGAACGGGGGATGGCTCTGGAGTCAATGCAGGGGAAGCGGGCCTCATCTCGAGTTGATTTGGGGCCCATGGAGCTCCTTCTTCGCGATGCTGGTGTGACCTCAGGGTCCCTCTCTACTTGTGACAGTGTTTTTGCGGACTGTCTCGACATCCATCAAGCAAGTCGAGGCTCCTGACATGTTTCAGGGGGCTCACGGAATTGCTCTGCATGCAGTGCAGGGGAATCGGGCCTCATCTCGCTTGGAGGGGGAAGTCTCATGGTTTTTCTCGAGTTGCGGCGGGGACCTGGGGTACATTCTCGACTTACGGCGGGGATGGCCCTTCAACCCTCGTGTTTGTTCAACGAAGTCAGGACTCCTGTCGAGTTACGAGGGAGGGACACCTCAGGTCTCTCTCTTCGAGGCTTGGCAGGGCAAAAGGGACGCTTCTCGAGGTGAGTCGGGAGACCCAGGGTCCCTTTCCAGTAGCCACACAGGGATACTGGGATTCCTGTCAATGTTCAAGAGGAGTCAGGCTCCGTCAAATTTTGAAGCAGTGAGCTCTGCGTGCCTCTCGAGGTGTCAGAGGCATGTGAGGCATTCCGTCGAAAGGAGTCGGGGACCTAGGGCTTTCTCTAGGGACTCCACAGGTGGTGCAGACATCCCTTCACCTTGTGAGATGAAAGACTAGACTGTATTCAAGCCACTGCAAGGAAACCCGGCCTCCTTTCGAGTCAGGGCTTCTCGGTGTATATGCCCATTGAGGCAGCAATCTCAGGGTCCCTCCCTCATACCTATTGCTGAGAGAAGCCTCCTCTTGAGGGGCTTGTGGAAAGGTGGCCTACGTCTTGAGTCTAAGCCAGGGAATCAGCTCTCATCTCGAGGCAATTTGGGGTACACGGAGCAGTCCTCGAGTTGCTTGCTCTGCTGAACTTGGTACTCCTCTAGACTTGGCCCGTTGTTCGGGGAACCTCTGGAGTTGCCTAAAGGGAGTCAAGCCTCAGGTCGTGTTTGATGGGGAACGGGGGATGGCTCTGGAGTCAATGCAGGGGAAGCGGGCCTCATCTCGAGTTGATTTGGGGCCCATGGAGCTCCTTCGCGATGCTGGTGTGACCTCAGGGTCCCTCTCTACTTGTGACAGTGTTTTTGCGGACTGTCTCGACATCCATCAAGCAAGTCGAGGCTCCTGACATGTTTCAGGGGGCTCACGGAATTGCTCTGCATGCAGTGCAGGGGAATCGGGCCTCATCTCGCTTGGGGGGGGAAGTCTCATGGTTTTTCTCGAGTTGCGGCGGGGACCTGGGGTACATTCTCGACTTACGGCGGGGATGGCCCTTCAACCCTCGTGTTTGTTCAACGAAGTCAGGACTCCTGTCGAGTTACGAGGGACACCTCAGGAGTCTCTTCGAGGCTTGGCAGGGCAAAAGGGACGCTTCTCGAGGTGAGTCGGGAGACCCAGGGTCCCTTTCCAGTAGCCACAGGGATACTGGGATTCCTGTCAATGTTCAAGAGGAGTCAGGCTCCGTCAAATTTTGAAGCAGTGAGCTCTGCGTGCCTCTCGAGGTGTCAGAGGCATGTGAGGCATTCCGTCGAAAGGAGTCGGGGACCTAGGGCTTTCTCTAGGGACTCCACAGGTGGTGCAGACATCCCTTCACCTTGTGAGATGAAAGACTAGACTGTATTCAAGCCACTGCAAGGAAAGCCGGCCTCCTTTCGAGTCAGGGCTTCTCGGTGTATATGCCCATTGAGGCAGCAATCTCAGGGTCCCTCCCTCATACCTATTGCTGAGAGAAGCCTCCTCTCTTGAGGGGCTTGTGGAAAGGTGGCCTACGTCTTGAGTCTAAGCCAGGGAATCAGCTCTCATCTCGAGGCAATTTGGGGTACACGGAGCAGTCCTCGAGTTGCTCTGCTGAACTTGGTACTCCTCTAGACTTGGCCCGTTGTTCTCGGGGAACCTCTGGAGTTGCCTAAAGTCAAGTCAAGCTCAGGTCGTGTTTGATGGGGAACGGGGGATGGCTCTGGAGTCAATGCATGCAGGGGAAGCGGGCCTCATCTCGAGTTGATTGGGGGGGCCCATGGCTCCTCGCGATGCTGGTGTGACCTCAGGGTCCCTCTCTACTTGTGACAGTGTTTTTTGCGGACTGTCTCGACATCCATCAAGCAAGTCGAGGCTCCTGACATGTTTCAGGGGGCTCACGGAATTGCTCTGCATGCAGTGCAGGGGAATCGGGCCTCATCTCGCTTGGCTCGCTTGGAGGGGGAAGTCTCATGGTTTTTCTCGAGTTGCGGCGGGGACCTGGGGTACATTCTCGACTTACGGCGGGGATGGCCCTTCAACCCTCGTGTTTGTTCAACGAAGTCAGGACTCCTGTCGAGTTACGAGGGACACCTCAGGAGTCTCTTCGAGGCTTGGCAGGGCAAAAGGGACGCTTCTCGAGGTGAGGTGAGTCGGGAGACCCAGGGTCCCTTTCCAGTAGCCACAGGGATACTGGGATTCCTGTCAATGTTCAAGAGGAGTCAGGCTCCGTCAAATTTTGAAGCAGTGAGCTCTGCGTGCCTCTCGAGGTGTCAGAGGCATGTGAGGCATTCCGTCGAAAGGAGTCGGGGACCTAGGGCTTTCTCTAGGGACTCCACAGGTGGTGCAGACATCCCTTCACCTTGTGAGATGAAAGACTAGACTGTATTCAAGCCACTGCAAGGAAACCCGGCCTCCTTTCGAGTCAGGGCTTCTCGGTGTATATGCCCATTGAGGCAGCAATCTCAGGGTCCCTCCCTCATACCTATTGCTGAGAGAAGCCTCCTCTTGAGGGGCTTGTGGAAAGGTGGCCTACGTCTTGAGTCTAAGCCAGGGAATCAGCTCTCATCTCGAGGCAATTTGGGGTACACGGAGCAGTCCTCGAGTTGCTCTGCTGAACTTGGTACTCCTCTAGACTTGCCCCGTTGTTCTCGGGGAACCTCTGGAGTTGCCTAAAGGGAGTCAAGCCTCAGGTCGTGTTTGATGGGGAACGGGGGATGGCTCTGGAGTCAATGCAGGGGAAGCGGGCCTCATCTCGAGTTGATTTGGGGCCCATGGAGCTCCTTCGCGATGCTGGTGTGACCTCAGGGTCCCTCTCTACTTGTGACAGTGTTTTTGCGGACTGTCTCGACATCCATCAAGCAAGTCGAGGCTCCTGACATGTTTCAGGGGGCTCACGGAATTGCTCTGCATGCAGTGCAGGGGAATCGGGCCTCATCTCGCTTGGAGGGGGAAGTCTCATGGTTTTTTTTTCTCGAGTTGCGGCGGGGACCTGGGGTACATTCTCGACTTACGGCGGGGATGGCCCTTCAACCCTCGTGTTTGTTCAACGAAGTCAGGACTCCTGTCGAGTTACGAGGGACACCTCAGGAGTCTCTTCGAGGCTTGGCAGGGCAAAAGGGACGCTTCTCGAGGTGAGTCGGGAGACCCCAGGGTCCCTTTCCAGTAGCCACAGGGATACTGGGATTCCTGTCAATGTTCAAGAGGAGTCAGGCTCCGTCAAATTTTGAAGCAGTGAGCTCTGCGTGCCTCTCGAGGTGTCAGAGGCATGTGAGGCATTCCGTCGAAAGGAGTCGGGGACCTAGGGCTTTCTCTAGGGACTCCACAGGTGGTGCAGACATCCCTTCACCTTGTGAGATGAAAGACTAGACTGTATTCAAGCCACTGCAAGGAAAGCCGGCCTCCTTTCGAGTCAGGGCTTCTCGGTGTATATGCCCATTGAGGCAGCAATCTCAGGGTCCCTCCCTCATACCTATTGCTGAGAGAAGCCTCCTCTTGAGGGGCTTGTGGAAAGGTGGCCTACGTCTTGAGTCTAAGCCAGGGAATCAGCTCTCATCTCGAGGCAATTTGGGGTACACGGAGCAGTCCTCGAGTTGCTCTGCTGAACTTTGGTACTCCTCTAGACTTGGCCCGTTGTTCTCGGGGAACTCTGGAGTTGCCTGGAGTTGCCTAAAGGGAGTCAAGCCTCAGGTCGTGTTTGATGGGGATGGGGGGATGGCTCTGGAGTCAATGCAGGGGAAGCGGGCCTCATCTCGAGTTGATTTGGGGCCCATGGAGCTCCTTCGCGATGCTGGTGTGACCTCAGGGTCCCTCTCTACTTGTGACAGTGTTTTTTTGCGGACTGTCTCGACATCCATCAAGCAAGTCGAGGCTCCTGACATGTTTCAGGGGGCTCACGGAATTGCTCTGCATGCAGTGCAGGGGAATCGGGCCTCATCTCGCTTGGGGGGGAAGTCTCATGGTTTTTTTTTTCTCGAGTTGCGGCGGGGACCTGGGGTACATTCTCGACTTACGGCGGGGATGGCCCTTCAACCCTCGTGTTTGTTCAACGAAGTCAGGACTCCTGTCGAGTTACGAGGGACACCTCAGGAGTCTCTTCGAGGCTTGGCAGGGCAAAAGGGACGCTTCTCGAGGTGAGTCGGGAGACCCAGGGTCCCTTTCCAGTAGCCCCAGGGATACTGGGATTCCTGTCAATGTTCAAGAGGAGTCAGGCTCCGTCAAATTTTGAAGCAGTGAGCTCTGCGTGCCTCTCGAGGTGTCAGAGGCATGTGAGGCATTCCGTCGAAAGGAGTCGGGGACCTAGGGCTTTCTCTAGGGACTCCACAGGTGGTGCAGACATCCCTTCACCTTGTGAGATGAAAGACTAGACTGTATTCAAGCCACTGCAAGGAAACCCGGCCTCCTTTCGAGTCAGGGCTTCTCGGTGTATATGCCCATTGAGGCAGCAATCTCAGGGTCCCTCCCTCATACCTATTGCTGAGAGAAGCCTCCTCTTGAGGGGCTTGTGGAAAGGTGGCCTACGTCTTGAGTCTAAGCCAGGGAATCAGCTCTCATCTCGAGGCAATTTGGGGTACACGGAGCAGTCCTCGAGTTGCTCTGCTGAACTTGGTACTCCTCTAGACTTGGCCCGTTGTTCTCGGGGAACCTCTGGAGTTGCCTAAAGGAGTCAAGCCTCTGGTCGTGTTTGATGGGGAACGGGGGATGGCTCTGGAGTCAATGCAGGGGAAGCGGGCCTCATCTCGAGTTGATTTGGGGCCCATGGAGCTCCTTCGCGATGCTGGTGTGACCTCAGGGTCCCTCTCTACTTGTGACAGTGTTTTTGCGGACTGTCTCGACATCCATCAAGCAAGTCGAGGCTCCTGACATGTTTCAGGGGGCTCACGGAATTGCTCTGCATGCAGTGCAGGGGAATCGGGCCTCATCTCGCTTGGAGGGGGAAGTCTCATGGTTTTTTTTCTCGAGTTGCGGCGGGGACCTGGGGTACATTCTCGACTTACGGCGGGGATGGCCCTTCAACCCTCGTGTTTGTTCAACGAAGTCAGGACTCCTGTCGAGTTACGAGGGACACCTCAGGAGTCTCTTCGAGGCTTGGCAGGGCAAAAGGACGCTTCTCGAGGTGAGTCGGGAGACCCAGGGTCCCTTTCCAGTAGCCACAGGGATACTGGGATTCCTCCTGTCAATGTTCAAGAGGAGTCAGGCTCCGTCAAATTTTGAAGCAGTGAGCTCTGCGTGCCTCTCGAGGTGTCAGAGGCATGTGAGGCATTCCGTCGAAAGGAGTCGGGGACCTAGGGCTTTCTCTAGGGACTCCACAGGTGGTGCAGACATCCCTTCACCTTGTGAGATGAAAGACTAGACTGTATTCAAGCCACTGCAAGGAAAACCGGCCTCCTTTCGAGTCAGGGCTTCTCGGTGTATATGCCCATTGAGGCAGCAATCTCAGGGTCCCTCCCTCATACCTATTGCTGAGAGAAGCCTCCTCTTGAGGGGCTTGTGGAAAGGTGGCCTACGTCTTGAGTCTAAGCCAGGGAATCAGCTCTCATCTCGAGGCAATTTGGGGTACACGGAGCAGTCCTCGAGTTGCTCTGCTGAACTTGGTACTCCTCTAGACTTGGCCCGTTGTTCTCGGGGAACCTCTGGAGTTGCCTAAAGGGAGTCAAGCCTCAGGTCGTGTTTTTGATGGGGAACGGGGGGGATGGCTCTGGAGTCAATGCAGGGGAAGCGGGCCTCATCTCGAGTTGATTTGGGGCCCATGGAGCTCCTTCGCGATGCTGGTGTGACCTCAGGGTCCCTCTCTACTTGTGACAGTGTTTTTGCGGACTGTCTCGACATCCATCAAGCAAGTCGAGGCTCCTGACATGTTTCAGGGGGCTCACGGAATTGCTCTGCATGCAGTGCAGGGGAATCGGGCCTCATCTCGCTTGGAGGGGGAAGTCTCATGGTTTTTCTCGAGTTGCGGCGGGGACCTGGGGTACATTCTCGACTTACGGCGGGGATGGCCCTTCAACCCTCGTGTTTGTTCAACGAAGTCAGGACTCCTGTCGAGTTACGAGGGACACCTCAGGAGTCTCTTCGAGGCTTGGCAGGGCAAAAGGGACGCTTCTCGAGGTGAGTCGGGAGACCCAGGGTCCCTTTCCAGTAGCCACAGGGATACTGGGATTCCTGTCAATGTTCAAGAGGAGTCAGGCTCCGTCAAATTTTGAAGCAGTGAGCTCTGCGTGCCTCTCGAGGTGTCAGAGGCATGTGAGGCATTCCGTCGAAAGGAGTCGGGGACCTAGGGCTTTCTCTAGGGACTCCACAGGTGGTGCAGACATCCCTTCACCTTGTGAGATGAAAGACTAGACTGTATTCAAGCCACTGCAAGGAAACCCGGCCTCCTTTCGAGTCAGGGCTTCTCGGTGTATATGCCCATTGAGGCAGCAATCTCAGGGTCCCTCCCTCATACCTATTGCTGAGAGAAGCCTCCTCTTGAGGGGCTTGTGGAAAGGTGGCCTACGTCTTGAGTCTAAGCCAGGGAATCAGCTCTCATCTCGAGGCAATTTGGGGTACACGGAGCAGTCCTCGAGTTGCTCTGCTGAACTTGGTACTCCTCTAGACTTGGCCCGTTGTTCTCGGGGAACCTCTGGAGTTGCCTAAAGGGAGTCAAGCCTCAGGTCGTGTTTGATGGGGAACGGGGGATGGCTCTGGAGTCAATGCAGGGGAAGCGGGCCTCATCTCGAGTTGATTTGGGGCCCATGGAGCTCCTTCGCGATGCTGGTGTGACCTCAGGGTCCCTCTCTACTTGTGACAGTGTTTTTGCGGACTGTCTCGACATCCATCAAGCAAGTCGAGGCTCCTGACATGTTTCAGGGGGCTCACGGAATTGCTCTGCATGCAGTGCAGGGGAATCGGGCCTCATCTCGCTTGGAGGGGGAAGTCTCATGGTTTTTCTCGAGTTGCGGCGGGGACCTGGGGTACATTCTCGACTTACGGCGGGGATGGCCCTTCAACCCTCGTGTTTGTTCAACGAAGTCAGGACTCCTGTCGAGTTACGAGGGACACCTCAGGAGTCTCTTCGAGGCTTGGCAGGGCAAAAGGGACGCTTCTCGAGGTGAGTCGGGAGACCCAGGGTCCCTTTCCAGTAGCCACAGGGATACTGGGATTCCTGTCAATGTTCAAGAGGAGTCAGGCTCCGTCAAATTTTGAAGCAGTGAGCTCTGCGTGCCTCTCGAGGTGTCAGAGGCATGTGAGGCATTCCGTCGAAAGGAGTCGGGGACCTAGGGCTTTCTCTAGGGACTCCACAGGTGGTGCAGACATCCCTTCACCTTGTGAGATGAAAGACTAGACTGTATTCAAGCCACTGCAAGGAAACCCGGCCTCCTTTCGAGTCAGGGCTTCTCGGTGTATATGCCCATTGAGGCAGCAATCTCAGGGTCCCTCCCTCATACCTATTGCTGAGAGAAGCCTCCTCTTGAGGGGCTTGTGGAAAGGTGGCCTACGTCTTGAGTCTAAGCCAGGGAATCAGCTCTCATCTCGAGGCAATTTGGGGTACACGGAGCAGTCCTCGAGTTGCTCTGCTGAACTTGGTACTCCTCTAGACTTGGCCCGTTGTTCTCGGGGAACCTCTGGAGTTGCCTAAAGGGAGTCAAGCCTCAGGTCGTGTTTGATGGGGAACGGGGGATGGCTCTGGAGTCAATGCAGGGGGGAAGCGGGCCTCATCTCGAGTTGATTTGGGGCCCATGGAGCTCCTTCGCGATGCTGGTGTGACCTCAGGGTCCCTCTCTACTTGTGACAGTGTTTTTGCGGACTGTCTCGACATCCATCAAGCAAGTCGAGGCTCCTGACATGTTTCAGGGGGCTCACGGAATTGCTCTGCATGCAGTGCAGGGGAATCGGGCCTCATCTCGCTTGGAGGGGGAAGTCTCATGGTTTTTCTCGAGTTGCGGCGGGGACCTGGGGTACATTCTCGACTTACGGCGGGGATGGCCCTTCAACCCTCGTGTTTGTTCAACGAAGTCAGGACTCCTGTCGAGTTACGAGGGACACCTCAGGAGTCTCTTCGAGGCTTGGCAGGGCAAAAGGGACGCTTCTCGAGGTGAGTCGGGAGACCCAGGGTCCCTTTCCAGTAGCCACAGGGATACTGGGATTCCTGTCAATGTTCAAGAGGAGTCAGGCTCCGTCAAATTTTGAAGCAGTGAGCTCTGCGTGCCTCTCGAGGTGTCAGAGGCATGTGAGGCATTCCGTCGAAAGGAGTCGGGGACCTAGGGCTTTCTCTAGGGACTCCACAGGTGGTGCAGACATCCCTTCAGCTTGTGAGATGAAAGACTAGACTGTATTCAAGCCACTGCAAGGAAACCCGGCCTCCTTTCGAGTCAGGGCTTCTCGGTGTATATGCCCATTGAGGCAGCAATCTCAGGGTCCCTCCCTCATACCTATTGCTGAGAGAAGCCTCCTCTTGAGGGGCTTGTGGAAAGGTGGCCTACGTCTTGAGTCTAAGCCAGGGAATCAGCTCTCATCTCGAGGCAATTTGGGGTACACGGAGCAGTCCTCGAGTTGCTCTGCTGAACTTGGTACTCCTCTAGACTTGGCCCGTTGTTCTCGGGGAACCTCTGGAGTTGCCTAAAGGGAGTCAAGCCTCAGGTCGTGTTTGATGGGGAACGGGGGATGGCTCTGGAGTCAATGCAGGGGAAGCGGGCCTCATCTCGAGTTGATTTGGGGCCCATGGAGCTCCTTCGCGATGCTGGTGTGACCTCAGGGTCCCTCTCTACTTGTGACAGTGTTTTTGCGGACTGTCTCGACATCCATCAAGCAAGTCGAGGCTCCTGACATGTTTCAGGGGGCTCACGGAATTGCTCTGCATGCAGTGCAGGGGAATCGGGCCTCATCTCGCTTGGAGGGGGAAGTCTCATGGTTTTTCTCGAGTTGCGGCGGGGACCTGGGGTACATTCTCGACTTACGGCGGGGATGGCCCTTCAACCCTCGTGTTTGTTCAACGAAGTCAGGACTCCTGTCGAGTTACGAGGGACACCTCAGGAGTCTCTTCGAGGCTTGGCAGGGCAAAAGGGACGCTTCTCGAGGTGAGTCGGGAGACCCAGGGTCCCTTTCCAGTAGCCACAGGGATACTGGGATTCCTGTCAATGTTCAAGAGGAGTCAGGCTCCGTCAAATTTTGAAGCAGTGAGCTCTGCGTGCTCTCGAGGTGTCAGAGGCATGTGAGGCATTCCGTCGAAAGGAGTCGGGGACCTAGGGCTTTCTCTAGGGACTCCACAGGTGGTGCAGACATCCCTTCACCTTGTGAGATGAAAGACTAGACTGTATTCAAGCCACTGCAAGGAAAACCCGGCCTCCTTTCGAGTCAGGGCTTCTCGGTGTATATGCCCATTGAGGCAGCAATCTCAGGGTCCCTCCCTCATACCTATTGCTGAGAGAAGCCTCCTCTTGAGGGGCTTGTGGAAAGGTGGCCTACGTCTTGAGTCTAAGCCAGGGAATCAGCTCTCATCTCGAGGCAATTTGGGGTACACGGAGCAGTCCTCGAGTTGCTCTGCTGAACTTGGTACTCCTCTAGACTTGGCCCGTTGTTTCGGGGAACCTCTGGAGTTGCCTAAAGGGAGTCAAGCCTCAGGTCGTGTTTGATGGGGAACGGGGGATGGCTCTGGAGTCAATGCAGGGGAAGCGGGCCTCATCTCGAGTTGATTGGGGCCCCATGGAGCTCCTTCGCGATGCTGGTGTGACCTCAGGGTCCCTCTCTACTTGTGACAGTGTTTTTGCGGACTGTCTCGACATCCATCAAGCAAGTCGAGGCTCCTGACATGTTTCAGGGGGCTCACGGAATTGCTCTGCATGCAGTGCAGGGGAATCGGGCCTCATCTCGCTTGGAGGGGGAAGTCTCATGGTTTTTCTCGAGTTGCGGCGGGGACCTGGGGTACATTCTCGACTTACGGCGGGGATGGCCCTTCAACCCTCGTGTTTGTTCAACGAAGTCAGGACTCCTGTCGAGTTACGAGGGACACCTCAGGAGTCTCTTCGAGGCTTGGCAGGGCAAAAGGGACGCTTCTCGAGGTGAGTCGGGAGACCCAGGGTCCCTTTCCAGTAGCCACAGGGATACTGGGATTCCTGTCAATGTTCAAGAGGAGTCAGGCTCCGTCAAATTTTGAAGCAGTGAGCTCTGCGTGCCTCTCGAGGTGTCAGAGAGGCATGTGAGGCATTCCGTCGAAAGGAGTCGGGGACCTAGGGCTTTCTCTAGGGACTCCACAGGTGGTGCAGACATCCCTTCACCTTGTGAGATGAAAGACTAGACTGTATTCAAGCCACTGCAAGGAAACCCGGCCTCCTTTCGAGTCAGGGCTTCTCGGTGTATATGCCCATTGAGGCAGCAATCTCAGGGTCCCTCCCTCATACCTATTGCTGAGAGAAGCCTCCTCTTGAGGGGCTTGTGGAAAGGTGGCCTACGTCTTGAGTCTAAGCCAGGGAATCAGCTCTCATCTCGAGGCAATTTGGGGTACACGGAGCAGTCCTCGAGTTGCTCTGCTGAACTTGGTACTCCTCTAGACTTGGCCCGTTGTTCTCGGGGAACCTCTGGAGTTGCCTAAAGGGAGTCAAGCCTCAGGTCGTGTTTGATGGGGAACGGGGGATGGCTCTGGAGTCAATGCAGGGGAAGCGGGCCTCATCTCGAGTTGATTTGGGGCCCATGGAGCTCCTTCGCGATGCTGGTGTGACCTCAGGGTCCCTCTCTACTTGTGACAGTGTTTTTGCGGACTGTCTCGACATCCATCAAGCAAGTCGAGGCTCCTGACATGTTTCAGGGGGCTCACGGAATTGCTCTGCATGCAGTGCAGGGGAATCGGGCCTCATCTCGCTTGGAGGGGGAAGTCTCATGGTTTTTCTCGAGTTGCGGCGGGGACCTGGGGTACATTCTCGACTTACGGCGGGGATGGCCCTTCAACCCTCGTGTTTGTTCAACGAAGTCAGGACTCCTGTCGAGTTACGAGGGACACCTCAGGAGTCTCTTCGAGGCTTGGCAGGGCAAAAGGGAACGCTTCTCGAGGTGAGTCGGGAGACCCAGGGTCCCTTTCCAGTAGCCACAGGGATACTGGGATTCCTGTCAATGTTCAAGAGGAGTCAGGCTCCGTCAAATTTTGAAGCAGTGAGCTCTGCGTGCCTCTCGAGGTGTCAGAGGCATGTGAGGCATTCCGTCGAAAGGAGTCGGGGACCTAGGGCTTTCTCTAGGGACTCCACAGGTGGTGCAGACATCCCTTCACCTTGTGAGATGAAAGACTAGACTGTATTCAAGCCACTGCAAGGAAACCCGGCCTCCTTTCGAGTCAGGGCTTCTCGGTGTATATGCCCATTGAGGCAGCAATCTCAGGGTCCCTCCCTCATACCTATTGCTGAGAGAAGCCTC
>JAJLRB010000166.1:0-16405 GCA_020976825.1 Odocoileus hemionus
TAAAAGAGATTCCAAGGGTCCCTGTAACTCCGGGACCCCTGAGCGCGGACAAACACGAGTGTTAACGGCCATCCCCGCCGTAACTCGAAAATATCCCCCAGGTCCCCGCCGAAAACCCCCAGAAAAAACAACGAGACTTCCCGCAAAGCGAAATTAGGCACGTTTCCCCTGCACGCAGCAGAGCAATCCCCGTGATGCCCAGAACATGTAAGGAGCCCCGACAGCTTGAGGATCTCGAGACTATCCGAAAGATCATTGTCAAAAGTAGAGGGGGAAAAACTGAGGTCACAGCAGCACGAAAAGGACCCCAGTACCCCAATCAAATCGAGATTAGCCCAATTCCCCCCCTTAAATTGAGACCCATCCCCACTTTTTCCCCATCAAACCGATCAGGGGCTTGACTTCGTTAAACAACTCCAGGGGTTTCCCGGAAAAAATTCCCAAGCATGAGAAATCCCAATTCAGAAAAAGCAACCAGGAATGCCCATGGGCCGCAAATTGCATGGATGGAGCTGATTCCTGCTTAGACTCAAGACTATGCCAACTTTCCACAACCCCCTCAAGAGAAGGTTTCTATCACATAGGGTAGGGAGGGAAAGGGTTTGCTGCCTCAAAGGGAATTAACAGCGAAAGCCCATGGAAAGGGGGCCGTTTTTCCCTTGCAGTGGCTTGAATACAGGCACCTCTTTCATTACAATGTGAACAGATGCTGAATCCCCTTGGGTCCCCAGAAAAAGCCCTGGGGACCGCTCCTTTCGAGGGAATGCCCCACATGCCTTTTATACCTCGACAGCCGCGGTTTACGCTTCAAATCTGACGATGCCCGATCCTCTTGAACATTGGCGGGTCCGAAATACCCGTGGCTACCCGGGAAAGGGAACCCGGTTCTACAGCCCCCCTTTTAGAAACTCCTGTGGCCCCCCCCAAGCCCAAAGGGAAATTCCCTTTTGTTCCCTCGTAACTCGACAGGGGTCCAGAGTCGGGTGGAAAAAAACATTTTTGAAGGGTAATCCCCGCCGTAAACCCCAGAATATAACCCCCCCCCCCCCTCAACTTAAAAAAAAAAACATCAACTCCCCCCTCCAAGCGAGATGAGCCCAGATTCCCCTGAATTCAACAGAGCAATCCCCGGGTCCCCCCCCTGAAACATTAAGGGGCCTCACTTTCTTGATAAACTCGGACAATCTGAAAAAACACTGTCACAACAGAGGGGATCCCGAGGGCACACCAGCACTGAAGAAGCTCCATGTTTCCCCAAATCAAACGAGATGAGGCCCGATTCCCAAGCCCGGGCTCCAAAGCCATCCGCCAAACCCCGCCAAACACAAAAATGGCTTAATTTCATTAAGCAACACCAAAGGGCCCCCAGAAAACTTCCAAGATAGAGGAATACCAAGTCACAAGCAACTGTGGAATGCTCCGTGGACACCAAATTCCCGGAGATGAGAGTGATTCCCGGCTTGAGCAACAATATGCCAACTTTCCACAACCCCCAAAGAAGGCTTTTTCTATGAGCATACGTGTGGGGCAGGACTGACTTGCTGCCTCAAAGGGAAATTTAAACACCAAAAACCCTACTCGAAAGGGAGCCGGTTTTCATGCAGTTTTTTAAATAAGTCCCTCTTTCACCCCCAAAAGTGAGGGATGTCTGAATCCCTATGGAGCCCCAAAAAAAACCTAGGCCCGACTCCTTTCAACGGAATCCCTTTAATGACTTGCACCTCAGCGGCACCAGGTTCACTCTTAAAAAGAAACGATGCTGGTACTCTTGAACATTGACGGGAATTAAATATCCCTGGGGGCTCCTGAAAGGGGCCCCTGGGTTTCCCGCCTCCCCTCGAAAAGTTTATCTTTGGCCGCCAATTGAAGAGTTTCCTGAAGTGTCCCCTCGTAACTCGACAGGAGCCTGAGTCCTGACAAAACGATTTTTTAAGGCCTCCCCGCCATAACTCGAGAATAACTCCAGCCCCCCGCCGCAACTCAAGAAAAACCATGGGTTTCCCCCCTCAAAGGAAATAAGCCATCCTTCACTCATGCAGACAAAATCCCTGAACCCCAGAAACAAGTAAGGGAGCCCCGCCTGCTTGAGGATCTCGAGACAATCCGAAGAACACTGTAACAAGTAGAGAGGGATGCTGAGGTACACCACATGGCGAATTGCTCCATGTTCCCAAATCAATCGGGGAAGGGCCCCGATTCCCCTGCCCTACTCCAGACCCCATCCCCCTTTCACAGAAAACACCCTTTCCTTGACCCCTTTTAAGCAACTCCAGGGGTTTCCCCGAGAAAAACGTGCCAAGACTAGGCAACCCCAATTTCAGAAAAACAACACGAGGAAATGCCCCGTGGACCCCGAAAATTGCCTGGGAGTTGAGATATTCCCCGGGCTTAGATAAACTCGCATGCACTTTCCAAAAGGTCCCAACGGGGGGTTCTCTCAGCTAGGTGTAGGGGGCCCCTGTTTTTTTGCTGCCCCTCAAGGGGAATAAAACCCAGAAGCCTTGACTAGAAAAGGGGCCGGGTTTTTCCTTGCGGGGTTTGAATACGGGCTCCTTTCTCTCACAAGGTAAAGGATGTCTAGCCCCTGTGGAGTCCCTAAAGATAGCCCTGGTCGCCGACTCCTTTCGAGGAATGATCACATCCTTTTTCACCTCGACGGGCACACAGAGTTCACTGCTTCAAAAGGTGACGATGCCTGACTCCTTTAAACATTGACAGGAATCCCAATACCCCTGGGGTCTGCAAAGGGATACGGGTCTACCCCCTACCTCGAGAAGGGGCCTTTGGGCCCTCCCAAGCCTCAAGAGTTTCCCGAAGTGCCCCCTTTTAACTCGACAACAGTTGACGTCGTGGACAAACAGTTTTTTGAAGGGTCCATCCCCCCCGTAATCAAAAATATACCACAGGTCCCCGCCGAAACTAGAGAAAAACCATGAGTCTTCCCCTCACAGCGAGAGGAGACCCGATTCCCCTGCACCATGCAGAAAACCCCTGATTCCCATGGAAAAAGAAAGAGCCTCGACTTCCTTGATGGACTGGGGTCAATCCTCAAGAAACGTCACAACTAGATGGGACCTGAGGTCACCCCCGCATAGGAAGGAGTTCCATGCACCCCAAATCAACACGAGATGAGGCTCATTTCCATGCGTTACCCCAGACCCAAACCACGACCCCCAGAAAACCCAAACCAGTGGTTTGACTTATTTTGGCAACTCCAAAGTTCCCCGAGAACAACGGCCCAAACCTAGGGAATACCAATTCAGCAGCGCAAAAGAGGAATGCTCCGTGGATCGCAAATTGCCTGGGAGTTTAAGTGATTCCTGGTTTTAGCCAAGACTACCAACTTCTACAAACCCCTCAAGGGGGGTTCTTTTAGCATTTCTGAGGGGGGGGACACTGAGTTTGCGCCTCAAGTGAATATCACGAAAAGCCCTGCTCAAAAGGGGGCCCGGGTTTTCCGTTCATGGCGAATACAGGCCCCTTTTTCTCTCCAAGGTAAAGGCAACTAGTCCCCTTGGGGAAGCCCCCTAGAAAACCCCCTAGTCACCGACTTCTTTCGAGGGAATCTAACTGCCTTTTTGACCCCTAAAAGCACCGCAGAGTTCACTGATTAAATTGCGAGCCTGACCCCTTTTGAACATTGACAGGAACCCGAATTCCCTGGGGGCTACTAAAAAGGGACCCGGGGTCTCCCCTCACCTCGAGAACGTCCTTGGCCTCGCCAAGCCTAAAGAGTTCCCTTTTGTGTCCCCGTTTACCACGGGAGTCCAAAAGTCGCTGGCCAAAAAACCCGTTATTAAAGGGGCCCATCCCCGCCGTAAATCGAAATATACCCATATCCCCCCCGCAACTCGAATAAACTATCAACTTCCCCTTCAAAGCGAGAGCCCCCGATTCCCTGCACTGCAAGCAGGCTTTTCCCCGGACCCCATGAAACAGTATGGAGCCTCGACTTCTGAGTATTCGAGAAAAACTGCAAGAAACTGTACAAATAGAGGGGGTCCTAGTTACACCACATCGGGGGGATTCCATTTCCCCCAAATCAACACGAGATGGGGGCCTGATTCCGATCCCTTGACTAAAAACCCATCCGAAAATCCCCAGCAAACCGACCAGTGGTTGACTTCATTTAGAAAACCCCAAAGTACCCCGAGAACAACTTCCAAGTCAGAGGAATCAATTTCCAAAGAGCAACTGGGTGGAAATCTGTGGACCCCAAATTGCCTGAGAGATATGATTGCCTGGCTTAGACTCAGCTATCCAATTTCCACAACCCTCAAAGAAGGCTTTTTCAGCATAGGTGTGGGGAGGGAAAATGGTTTGCTGCCTAAAAGGAATATCAGCGAGAACCCCGACGGGGAAAGGACCCCGGGTTTTTCTTGCAGTGGTTTGGAATCGTCTCCTCTATCTCTCAAAAGGTGAAGGGAGTCGAATCCCCCTGTGGAGCCCCTAGAAAAGCCCTAGGCCCCTAAACTCCTTTACGGAAAATTCCCTCCATGCCTTTGACACCTATAGGGGCACGCAGAGTTTTACTGCTAAAAAGTACGATCCTGACTGTCTTGATATTGACAGGAACCCAATACCCCTGTGGCTCCCGGAATGGGCCCTTGGGGTCTCCCTCCTCCCCTCGAAATTTCCCCTGGGCCCGCCTCCTCAAAAAAATTCCCTGGGGTGTCCCTTAACTGACGGAGTCCTGACCCCTGGAAAACCCAAAACGAGTGTTGAACCGCCACCCCCGCCGAAACTCGAGAAATACCCCAGGTCCCCCGCCAACCCCAAAAAAACAGGGAAACTACCCCCAAAAGCAAATGAGGCACGTTTCCCCCTGCACTGCATGCGAGAAATCCCGTGTGCCCATGAACAAAAGGACCCCCGACTGTTGATGGATCTCAAACCCAAACCACAAATCTTGTAAAAAGTAGAAGGGAAACTGAGGTCACAGAGCATCGAGAAGGAGCTCCTTTAAACCAAATCAAATCGAGTTAGGCCCCAATTTCCCCTCCCTTGACTGAGAGCCCCCCACAATTTCCCATCAAAAAACATCATGTTGACTTTTTTTAAACACAACTCCAGATTTCCCCCCCGAGAAAAAACTTCCCAAACATAGAGGAATACCAATTCAGCAGAGCAACTCGGGGAAATTTCTCCAGGCCCGAAAATTTGCATGGGATGAAGCTGATTGCTGCTTAGACTCAAACGTATCCCAACTTTCCACAACCCCCTCCACAGGAGGCTTCTCTGGCAATAGTGTGGGGGGGGAAACCCGAAGTTGCGCTTAACATGGAACATGCAACAGAAACCCTGAAACGAAAGGGGGCTGTGCCGCATGGCTTGAATACAAGCACCTTTTATTTACAAGGTAACGGATGCCTGAATCCCCCGTGGGGTCCCTAGAGAAAGCCCTATCACCGACTCCTTTTGGGGATGCCTACAGTTTTATACCCTCGAAGCACGGGTTCATGCTTCAAATCTGACGATGCCCGACTCCCTTGAACATTTGGGAGGGAAACCCAAAATTTTTCCCGTGGCTACGGAAAGGGAAACCCGGTTCTTTCAGCCAAACCCTTTAAAAAGTCCCCCTGGCCCCGCCAACCCAGAAGAGATTCTTTTGTGTCTCTCGTAACTCGACAGGGGTCTAGACGTGCTGGGCAAAAAACGATTTTTTAAGGGTCTCCCGCCTTTAAAACAGAATTACCCCATATCCCCCCCCAACTTGAGAAAAACCACAGCTTCCCCCTCCAAGCGAATGGCCCCGATTTCCCCCGCCTGCAAGCAAGCAACCCTGTTCCCCTGGGAAAAAGTATGGACCTCGACTTCTTGATGAATCTCGACAAAACTGTAAAAAAACTGCACAACAAAACCCCGAGGTCACACCAGCATCGTGAAGGGGCTTCAGTACCCAAATCAACAGAGATGAGGGCCCCTTCGAGCCTTTACGCAAGCCATCCGCCAATCCCCCGCAAACACGACCCTGGCTTGTTTCTTTTGGCAACTCCAGAAGTTTCCCCGGAAAAAAAAAAAAGTTTCAAGCTAGAGGGAAAACCATTTAGCAGACAACCGTGAATGCCCGTGGACCCAAATTGCCCGGAGATGAGAGTTTAGCCCGGCTTAGAGTCAAGACGTTGCCAACTGCCACAAGCCCTCAGAGAAGGCTTCTATGAGCGTAGGTGTGGGGAGGACTGATTTTTCTGCCCAAAAGGAATATACAGCGGAAAACCCCGACCGAAAAGGAGGCCCGGGTTTCCCCTTTAGTGGTTTTGAATACACCCTCTTTTCATCTCACAAGGTGAAGGGATTCTGAATCCCCCGTGGGGTCCCTAGAGAAAACCCCAGTCCCCCACTCCTTTCAACGGAATTCCTCACATGCTTTGACACCTCACGGCACCAGGTTCACGCTTCAAAGCTACGATGCCCGACTGCCCCTTGAACATTGACAGGAAATTACAAATATCCCTGGGGCTCCTGGAAAGGGACCCCGGGTTTCCCGCCCCACCTCGAAAGTGTTCTTTGGGCCCCGCCAAGCCTCGAAGAGATTTCCCGAGGTGTCCCTGAAAATGACAGGATCCTGATGTCGTTGACAAAAACGAGTGTTAAGGGGATACCCGCCATAATCGAATATATTCCATATCCCCTCGAACTCAAAAAAACCATGAGACTTCCCCCTTTAAAGCGAAATAACCCGATTCCCTTGCATGATGCAAGCAATCCCATGAACCCCATAACAAGTAAGGAGCCCCGCATGCTTGATGGACCGAGACAAACCGAAAGAACAAGTAACAATAGAGAGGGACCCTGAGCACACCCCGCTCGCAAATTAGCTCCCTTACACCAAATAACTGAGGTAAGGCCCGATTCCCCCCCCTGACCAGAGCCATCTCCCGTTCACAGAAAACACGACCATGTCTTTACTTCCTTTTAAACAACTCCAGAGGTTCCCCGAGAAGACTGCCAAGACTAGTCAACCCAATTTCACAAAAACCCCCGAGAAACCCGTGGACCCAAATTTATGGAGTTGAGACTGATGCCTGGCTTAGATAACCCCTCATTCTTTCCACAGGGGCCTCAAGGGGGGCTTCTCTCAGCAGTGGTGTAGGGGGGACCCTGAGTTTTTGCCCCAAGGGGGAAAATTTAAACCGAAAGCCTTGCTAGAAAGGGGGCCGGTTTTCCTTGCAGGTTGAATCACCCTCTTTCAACTCACAAGGTGAAGGGGTGTCTGATCCCCGGGAGTCCTAAAAATAGCCCTAGGTCCCGACTCCTTTCCCCGAATGCATCACATGCCTTTTTCACCTCGGCGCCACAGAGTTCAATGCTTCTAAAGGGGCATGCCTGACTCCTTTTGAACATTGACAGGGAAACCCAATACCCCTGGGGGACTGGAAAGGGAACTGGGGGTACCCCCTCACGTCGAGAAGCGCCCTTTGGCCCCGCCAAAACCTCGAAGAATTCCTGAAGTGTCCCTCTTAAATCGACAACAGTCCGACGTCGCTGGGCAAACACGAGTTTTGAAGGTCCATCCCCCCCGTAACTCGAGAATTACCAAGGTCCCCGCCGCAATAAAAAAAACCATGGAATTCCCTTTCACAGCGGATGGAAAACCTTTCCCCCTCACTGCATGCAGAGCAACCCCGTTTTTCCCAGGGAAACATGTAAGGACCCTCGACCCCCTTGTGGATCTCGAGTCAAACCAAGAACACTGTCACGATAGATGGGAAACTGGGTACACCACTAGAGAAGGGGTTCCTCACCCCAAAATCAAAAAAGAGAGGGTCGTTCCCCGGTTGACTCCCGGGGGCCCAAACCCCCGATTCCACAAAAATGACCAGTGGCTTACTTAGTTTTGGGAACTCCAGAGTTTCCCGAAACCCAAAGTGCCCCCTAGAGGAAAAACCCAAATCACACGCAACCGAGAAGCTCCATGGACCGCAAATTGCATGAGATGAGATGATTGCCTGGCTTAAACCAAGCGTTGCCAACTTTTCCCCTAGCCCCCCCAAGGAGGCTTCTCTGAGCAATGGTGTAAAGGGGGGGGACCCTGAATTTTGCGCCTAACGGGGAACATGCAACAGAAACCCCTAAATCGAAGGAGGCTGTGTTTCCCTTGCGGGGCTTAATACAGGCACCTCTTTCTCTCAAAAGGGTAACGGATGCCTGAACCCCCTTGGGGGAGTCCCTAGAGAACCCCCCTAGGTCCCGACCCCTTTCAAAGGGAATGCCCACTTTCCTTTATACCTCGGCAGCAGCAGTTTTCACTGTTTAAAATCTGAGATGCCTGACGCTTTGAACTTGACAGGAATTACAATACCCTGGGCCCCTGGAAAGGGCCCCCTGGGTTTCCCCCTCACCCCGAAAGTGTATCTTTGGCCCCTGCCAAGCCTCGAAGAGACCCTGGGGTTTCCCCTCGTAACTCGACGGGAGTCCTGATGTCGCTGGACAAAAACGATGTTAAAGGGCCATCCCGCCATAACTCGAGAAATTTCCATACCCCCGCCGCAACTCAAAAAAAAACCATGAGACTTCCCCTTCAAAGCGAAAAAAGGGCCCCGTTTCCCCTTGCACTGCAACAGACAACCCCATGAACCCCTGAAACAAAAAGGAGCCCCGACAGCTTGAGGATCTCAAAACAATCCGAAAGAAACTGTAAAAGTAGGGGGGGGCCCCTGGGTCAACCAGATCGCGAATTACCCCCATGTACACCAAAAAAACCCCGAGTAAGGCCCGATTCCCTCCCCTGACCCCGGCCATCCCCGTTCACAGAAAAACACCATGTCTTGATTTCCCTTTTAAGAACTCCAGAGGTTCCCCCGGGGGAGTCCAAAGATGTGAAATCGCTTCGGGAAAGCACCAGAGAATGCTCCATGGACCGAAAATTTGCTGGATTAAGTGGATTGCCGGGTTTAAACTAACCCCGTATGTCAGCTTTCCAAAGGTCCTAAGGGAGGCTTTTCCAGCAGTGGGTGTAGGGGGGGACCCGAGTTTGCACCTAAAGGAAAATAAACCGAGAAGCCTTGACTAGAAAGGGCCGGGTTTTCCTTTCAGGGTTGAATACGGCTCCTCTTTTCATTACGGGTAAAGGGATGTTGGCCCCTGTGGATCCTAAAATACCCTGGGTCGCCGACTCCTTTCGCGGAATCATCACATCCCTTTTTCACCTCGAGCGGACACGATTTCCCCTGCTTAAAAGGGCATCCCTGACTCCTTTTAAAACATTGACAGGAATCCAATACCCCCGGGGTACGGAAAAGGGGATATGGTCTACCTCCTCCCCTCGAGAAGTCCCTTTTGGGCCCCGCCAAGCCTCGAAGAGATTCCTGAGTGTCTCTCTTAAACTCACACACCCCGACGTCGCGGACAAAAAATTTGAAGGCCATCCCCCCTGTAAATCGAGAAAATACCCAGGTCCCCGCCCAAAAAGAGAAAAAAAAATAGAATTCCCTTCACAGCGAGATAGACCCCATTCCCCCCGCATATGCAAGCAATCCCTGATTCCCATGGAACATTTTAAGGACCTCGCTTCCTGATGGATCTCGAGTCAAACATCAAAACACTGTCACACAGAGTGGGGGCACTAGTCCACCAGCATAGGAAGGGTTCCATGCACCCCCCAAACACACGAGAGAGGGTCTTCCCCGCGTTGACCCAAGCCAACCCACGACCCAGCAAACATGACCAGTGGGTTGACTTAGTTTTGGCAACTCCAGAGGTTTCCCGAGAAAAAGGCCCAAGCCTAGGGAATACCCAATTCAGCGCGCAATCGAGGAATGCCCGTGGATCGCAAATTGCCTGAGTTTTAAACGATTGTCTGGCTTGACTCAAGACGTATGCCAACTTTTCAAAAAACCCCCCAAGGGAGGCTTCTCTCAGCAGTATTGGAGGGAGGAACATGAGTTTGCTGCCCAAGTGGAAAATACACCGGGAAAACCCTGACTCGAAGGAGGCCGGGGTTTTTCCCTTTCATCATAAATACCTCCCCCCCTTTCATCTCAAAAGGGGAAGGCATATCTGAGTCCCCCGTGGATCCCCCAAGAAAGCCCCAGGTCACCCACTCCTTTCGAGGGGGAAAACCCACATGCCTTTGACACCTCGAGCAACGCAGAGTTCACTGATTAAAATTTACGAGCCGACTCCTTTGAACATTGGCAGGGAAAACTAATATCCCCGGGCTACTGTAAAGGACCCGGTCTCCGCCTAAACCCGAGAACACCCCTTTTGGCCCGCCAAGCCTAAAGAGATTCCTATTGTGCCCCATTACTCGACAGGGTCCACAAATCGCGGGACAAACACGTTTTGTTGGGGCCTCCCCGCCCTAAATCGAAAAATATACCCCATACCCCGCCGCAACTCGAGAAAAACCAATCAGACTTTTCCCCCCTCAAAGCGAGATAGCCCGATCCCCTGCCGCAAGGAGCAATCCCGTGATCCCCATGAAACATGTAGGGGAGCCCGATTGCTTGAGTACCCGGGGAAAAATCCGCAAAAACACTGCCCACAACTAGAGAGAGCCCTGAGGTCACCCCAGCACGTAAAGGATTCCCTTCCCCCAAACAACACGGGGTGGGCCCTTTTCCGTGCCTTGACCCCAAAACCTTCTGCAATCCCCCAAAAAACCCCGCCCAGTGGCTTGATTCATTAGGCAACCCCAGAATTCCCCGAGAAAATTTCCAAGTCTAAGGAATACGATTCAGCAAGCAACTCGGGGAATGCTCCGTGGACCCCAAATTGCCGGGAGATGATAGCTGATTGCCTGGCTTAGATCAAGAGTATCCCAACTTTTCCCAAAACCCCTCAAGAGAAGGTTTCTATGGGCAGTAGGGTGAGGGGGGGGAAAATTTGGGTTTGCTCCTCAAATGGAATAACGCGAAAAGCCCTGATGAAAGGGGGCCGGGGTTTCCCTTTGCAGTGGTTTGAATACAGTTCCTCTTTCATTACAATGAAGGGATGTCTAACCCCCCGGGGGAGTCCCTAAGAAAGCCCTGGGGTCCTGATCCTTTCAAGGGGAATTCCCTTTTTGCTTTCCCCTCTAGCGCACCGCGATTTCACTGTTTCAAAAGCTGACGACCCCATGCTTTTGAATATTGACAGGAACCCCAAATACCCCGTGGCCCCGGGGAATGGGACCCTGGGTCCCCCCTCACCTCGAAAGACCCTGGGGCCCCTGAAAATCCTCAAAGAATTCCGATGCCCCCTCTAAGTTAGGGGGCCCTCGCGCGGACAAACCGGTTTTGAACGCCATCCCCGCCGAACTCGAGAATATACCCAGGTCCCCGCCTCAACTCCAGAAAAAAAATGAGACTGCCCCGAAAAGCGAAATGAGGCACGTTTCCCCTGCACTGCAGCAGAGCCATCCATGGCCCATGAACATGAAAGGCCCCCAAAATGCTTGATGGACCGAGCAACCGCAAGATTTTGCAAAAGTGAGGGGGACACTAGGTCACGCACATGGGAAAGGGACCCCATGTACCCCAAATCAAATCGAAATTAGCCCAATTTCCCCCTTCCTTGACTCGAGAGCCACCCATATTCCCTAAAACCCGATCAGTGCTTATTTTTCCTTTAAACAATCCAGGGGTTCCCCTGAAAAAACTTGCCGAAAAGGAATACCAAGTTCGCAGACAACTCGGGAAACCCTGGGCCCGAAAATTGCAGGAGATAGAGCTATTGCCTGGCTTAGACTCAAGACGTATCCCAACTTTCCCACAACCCCCCCCAGGGGAGGTTCTTGAGCATAGGTGTGAAGGAGGGACCTGAAGTTGTGCCAACGGGGAACATGCAACGGAAACCCTAAATCGAAAGGAGGCGTGTTTTCCTTGCGTGGTTTTGAAACGGCACCTTTTTCATCCCCAAAAGGTGAACATGCCTGAATCCCCTGTAAAGTCCCTGGGAAAAGCCCGGGTCCCGACCCCCTTTCGGGGGAATGCCCACATGCCTTTTATACCTCGGCAGCACACAGAGTTCCTGTTCAAATCTGACGTGCTGACTCCTCTTGAACTTGGCGGAATCCGAAATTTTTTGGGCTAGGGAAGGGGGGAACCGGGTTTTCTACACCCCCCTTTTAAAAAGCGCCCTGGGCCCCGCCAAGCCTAAAGGATTTCTATTGTGTTCCTCGTAAACTCGACAGGAGTCCAGCGTCGCTAGCAAACACGTTTTGAAGGGTCATCCCCCCGAAATCGAGAAAATACCCCATACCCCCGTTGAACTAGAGAAAAATATTAAAATTTCCCCCCCAAAAAGCAAAATGACCCCGATTCCCTGCCTGCAAGCAGAGCAACCCCGTGACCCCCATGAAACATGTAGGGTCCGACTGCTTGTGTACTCGAGACAAACCGAAGAACACTGCACAAATGAGGGGGTCCTGGGGTCACACCACATGTGGGGCTCCATTTACCCCAAATCAACACGAGATGGGGCCCCGTTTTGATCCTTGACTCCAAACCCATCCCCAAATCCTCGCAAACAAGACCAGGGATTGTTTCTTTTGGCAACTCCAGAATTTCCCCCGAGAAAAACTTTCCAATCTAGGGAATACAAGTTCACCGAGCAATGTGGAATGCCCCGGGGGACCCCAAAATTGCCTGGAGATGAGAGCTTTTGCCTGTTTAGAGTCAAGGTATGAAAATTTTTCCCAAAAGCCCCTAAAGGAAAAGGGGCTTCTGGATAGGTGTGAGGGAGGGACAATATTGCTGCCTCAAAGGGAAAATATCAGCGAAAACCCCCTGACTCGAAAGGAGGCCGGGTTTCCCCATTTATTGGTTTAATACGTCTGTTTTTCATCCCAAAAGGGTAAGGGTTTTCGAACCCCCTGGAGTCCCTAGAAAAACCCTGGTCCCCCGATCCTTTAAATGGAATCCCTTACATGACTTTGCACCTCGGCGGCACAAGATTTACTGCTTAAAACCCTAACGATGCCTGACTACTTTGCATTGACGGGAAAACAATACCCCTGTGGCCCCGGGAAATGGGACCCTGGTTTTCCCGCCTCACCTAAAAAAGTGTATCTTGGCCCTCCCAAGCCTCAAAGAGATTCCTGAGGTGTCCCTCGTACTCAAGGATCCTGATTCCGGGAAAAAAACGAGTTTAAAGGGCCATCCCCGCCATAACTCAGAAATACTCAACCCCCCGCCGAATCAAGAAAACCATGAGACTTCCCCCCAAAAGCGAAAAAAGCCCATTCCCTTTGCACGTATGCGAGCAATCCCAAAAGAACCCCATGAAACAAGTAAGGAGCCCCGACTGCTTGATGATCTCGAGACAATCCAAAAGAAAACGAAACAGTAAGGGGACCCTGGGGTCACACCGAAACGCAAATTTGTCCTGTACACCAAATAAAACCGACAAAGGGCCCCAAACCCCCTATTTGACTCCAGAGCCATCCCCCTTACACGAAAACACGACCACTGCTTGATTTCCTTTAACAACTCCCGAGGTTCCCGGAAAAACTGCCAAACTAGGCAATCCCAAATTTTAGCAAAGGAACACGAGGAAAGTCCGTGGACCGCAAATTGCCTGGAGTTTAAAAGCTGATTGCTGGCTTAGACTAAACTCTTTCATTTTTTACAAAGGTCCTAACGGAGGCTTCTTCAGCAGTAGGTGAGGAAGGACCCCCGAGTTTTTTGCCCCAAGGGGAAATAAAGAGAAGCCCTGCTAGAAAGGAGGCCGGGTTTCTTGCAGTGGTTGAATACGGCTCCTTTCATCTACAAGGTGAGGGGGCTGAGTCCCCCGTGGATCCCTAAAGAAGCCCCAGTCCCGACTCCCTTTCGCGGAAAGCATCACTCCTTTTTCACCTCGAGCGGGACACAGAGTTCACTGCTTCAAAAAGGTGACAGCCCGACTCCTTTTTAACTTTACAGAATCCCCAAAACCCCCGGGGCTACTGGAAAAAAAAAATACTGGGGCTACCTCCTCACCCCGGAAGCGTCCCTTTGGCCCGCCAAAACCCGAAGAGTTCCCCGAAGTGTCCCCTTAAACCCGACAACAGTCCCCCACGGCGGACAAACACATTTTGAAGGTCCATCCCCCCCGTAACTCGAAAATTTCCACAGGTCCCCGCCCCACTAGAGAAAAAACCCTGAGACTTCCCCCTCACAGCGAGATGAGACCCCCATTCCCCCCGCCGCATCAAGCAATCCCCTGTTTCCCCCGGGAAAATGTAAAGGGCCTCGATTCCTTTAGGACTCGAGTCAATCCCCAAAAACACTGTCCAATAAGGGGAATGAGGTAACACCGCATAGAGAAGGAGTTCCAGCACCCCCTATCAAACCCCGATAGGGCCGATTCCCAGGCGTTGACTCAGAGCCAACCCCGATCCCCAAACAAAAAGACCATGGCTTGACTTCCTTTTGGGGAAAACCAGGGTTCCCAGAACAACGGCCCAAACCTAGAGGAAAACCAATTCAGCAGCGCAAAAACCCAGGAATGCTCCATGGGGTCGCAAATGCCCGGAGTTAGAGCTGTTGCCTGGCTTAAAAATCAAGCTTGCCAATTTCCAAACCCCTAAGGGGGGGGCCCTCAGCAGTAATTGTTGGGGGGGGACAGGTTTTCTGCCCTCATGTGGAATATCACCGAGAAGCCCTGACTCCCAAAAGGGGGCCGGGTTTCCCCAGTGGCATGAAAACAGGCTCCTCTTTCCTCACAAAGGTAAGGATATCTTAGTCCCCCGTGGATCCCAGAGAAAGCCCTAGGTCACCCACCCTTTTTGGGGGGTACCTCACATGCCTTTGACACCCGAGCCCGCAGTTCACTGATTAAATCTGACGATGCTGCTTCTCTTGAACATTTCAGGAATCGAATACCCTGTGGCTACTGTAAAGGGACCCCGGGTTCCACCCACCTCGGAAAACGTCCTTTGCCTCGCCAAGCCAGAAGAGATTTCATTGTGCCCTCGTTACCGACAGGGGGTCCGATCGGGCAAAAAACGATTGTTTTAAGGGCCATCCCCGCCGTAAATCGAGAATATCCCCCTATCCCGCCCCAACTCGAGAAAAACCATCAGACTTTCCCCCCCAAAAGGGGGATGAGCCCCCATTCCCCCGCACTGCAAGCGAGCAATCCCGGATCCCATGAAAAATGTTGGAACTCGACTTGTTGATGTATCTCGAGCAATCCGCAAAGAACACTGTCACAACTAAGAGGGATCCTGGGCACACCAGCATCGTGAAGGAGTCCATGTACCCCAAATCAAACCCGAGGTGAGGCCCCCATTCCCAAGCCTTGACCCAAAGCCTTCCCCAATCCCCCGCAAAAACACCCTGGCTTGAGTTCATTTAGGGAAAATCCAAAGTTCCGAAACACTTTTTAAGTCTAGAGAATACGAAGTTCAGCAGAGCAACTCGTGAATCTCCGTGACCCCAAATTGCCTGGGGTATGTGATTGCCTGGGTTGATCAAGACGTATGCCAACTTTCCCCAAGCCACTCAAGAGAAGGCTTCTTCAGCAGAGGTTGAGGAGGGAAAAGGGGTTTCTGCCTCAAATGGAAAAATGACCCAGAAGCCCTGACTCGAAAGGAGGCCCGGGGTTTCCTTTTAGTGGCATGAATACAGGGGTCCTCTTTTATCTCACAAGGTGAAGGAATCTGAGTCCCCTTTGGGGCCCTAGAGAAAGCCCCCAGGCACCGAATCCTTTCGAGGGAAAAACCTCACATGCCCTTTTACCCTGACAGCACGCAAGTTCATGATTCAATCTGACGATGCGCTCCCCTTAACATTGGGGAATCCAATATCCTTGTGGGGTACTGTAAAGGGACCCCGGGTCTCCCGCCTACCTCGAGAACGTCCCCTTTTTCCCCCGCCAGCCAGAAGAAATTTTCCCATTTTTGCCCCCCGTACTCGACAGATCCTAGTCCTGGACCAACACGATTGTTGAAAGGCCTTCCCCCCCGTAAAACGAGAATATACCCCAAACCCCCCCCCCAACTCCAGAAAAACATGAGACTTCCCCGCAAAGCGAAATGAGGCACGATTCCCCTGCACTGCATGCAGAGCAATCCCGTGATGCCCATGAACATGTAAGGAGCCCCGACATGCTTGATGGATCTCGAGACAATCCGCAAGATCATTGTCAAAAGTAGAGAGGGACACTGAGGTCACAGCAGCATCGAGAAGGAGCTCCATGTAAAACCCCAAATCAAATCGAGATTAGGCCCAATTCCCCTGCCTTGACTGAGAGCCATCCCACTATTCCCATCAAACACGATCAGTGGCTTGACTTCGTTTAAACAACTCCAGAGGTTCCCTGAGAAAAACTTGCCAAGCATAGAGAAATACCAAGTTCAGCAGAGCAACTCGAGGAATGCTCCATGTGCCGCAAATTGCATGGAGATGAGAGCTGATTGCCTGGCTTAGACTCAAGACGTATGCCAACTTTCCCCAAGCCCCTCAAAAGGGGGTTCCCATCAGCAGTAGGTGTTTGGGGG
>JAJLRB010000167.1:0-16121 GCA_020976825.1 Odocoileus hemionus
CAGGGGTTGGTCTGGGGTTTCCCTCTCTTTTAGAATTTTCCACAGTTTTTGTGATCCACACAGTCAAAGGCTTAGTCAATTGCATAGTCAGTAAAGCAGAATATAAAGTTTTTCTGGAACTCTGTTGCTGTTTTTTTGATGATCCAGGGGACGTTGGCAATTTGATCTCTGGTTCCTCTGCGTTTTCTAAAATAAGCTTGCACATCTGGAAGTTCACAGTTCCACATATTTGCTGAAGACTGGCTTGGAGAGTTTTGAGCATTACTTTACTAGAGTGTGAGATGAGTGCAATTGTGTGGTTAGTTTGAGCATTCTTTGGCATTGACTTTCTTTGGGATTTGGAATGAAAAGTGACCTTTTCCCGTCCTAAGCATTAAATAAATGATAGCTATTGTTTTTAATTATTACTTAAGTTTTTTTTGATTGCATGTTGGCATATTAGAAAGATTGAAGAGAAGAATTGAAAATGAAGAGTAATAATAATAATTATTACTTCCAATCCCCTTCCCATTTCATCTACTCAAGCTTTAGTTTAGTAGAAATTGTTAACAGTAGTCAAGTATTACTGTGGTCTGTGGCATTTAATGGTTACTTAAAAGACTGTATTATGGACAGTTTTTGGGACGAACAGAAACAAAAGGTTTTCCCCAGAAGGTTTTGTCCTGGGGGAATACCTCTGAATTCCCTCTGGAACCCTGGACTTTGAATCTCTCCCGCCTTCCTGCTTTACTAGAAACCCTTGTGAGTGTGACATTGCCAGAAATATCTGACTTGCATATTTCTCTGAGCCATCCTTGAAATATGGTGCTATATTTAGTGGTCTATTTACAAGCTTAAGGAGCTATGTTTGCTGAGACACATGTCCATAATTATGTAATAGATGGGAGAAATAATATTGTGGACACCTGAAAGAAAATTTTGACAACACTAAGCCTATTTTTCTTGTTCTGGAAAATTGCTTTACAAAAATGGCATTTCCTAGAAAATTTCATTAATGATTACACACCATTCAGTTCCATTCAGCTCAGTTCAGTTGCTCAGTCCATGTCCGACTATTTGCCGCACGCCAGGCCTCCCTGGTCCATCACCATTACCTTAACTGCCAAAGATGGTGTTTTTATTTTGTAGTACTGTATTGTGATAATAATTCTTGTACATATATTTAAAATTTCAAATAAACTGGTGATTGGTAGGAAATTTCTTGGTCATATAAAAGATATGCAGAAGATATGAGCATATGATCAGTTAAAATGAAATGCCCTAGTTGTTAAAAGTTATTTGTTTAGCGATCATAAAACCACCCCCAGCTCGTCTCTGTGATAAATTTGATTTGCTTTAAATAATTTGTTTCACTGACTAATAAGCAGGAATGCATCACTAAACTAGTGCGTGAACCTAGTGGCCCACTTGTCTTCCTATCCCAGTTTGGGGCCCTTGTTTTTCTTCCCCTCTGACTTCAAGTACAGTAAAAATTGCCAAAAATGAAAAAAAATTACTTTTCTTAAAAAAAAAAAAAAAGAAAAGTAGCTGGTTCCCCAAGTCAATTTTTTTTAATCCCCAGAGACAGGGAAGAAAGAAAAAAACCAAGGGGGGTTTTTTTTTTTTTTTTTTTGCTTTTTTTTTTTTGAAAAAAATAACCTAAAAACATAACAAATAAAAGAACAGAATGTGAACCCCATGACAACGTGGAAGAAAATACCCAAACCCCTTTACAAAATAAAAGGTGAATCAGGAAACAACTTAATCAATACGGGTCCCCTTATCAAATAAGGGATAAAAAATTTTACCCCCCCAAGGGGGGTCAAACTTCATTTGATTGTGGCTTCAGTATATCCCACAGCAGGGTTTTTTAGAATTTCTTTGTGGAAAAGTTTTTTCGAAAAAAAAATAATAATGTAAGTGCCTACAATTTTAAAGCAATAAGAAAATAAAAAGCAATAGCCCCCAAAAAAATTTTAATCTTTTACCAAAGAAAAAAAAGGTTTATAAACCTTAATAGTTTTTTTTTTTCCCACAAACTGAAATTTTTAAAGGGGGAGAACATGTTCCCCGACTACAGTACTACAGGAGGATTTTTCTTGGATGAAAAATCCCGAGGAGAAAGTTTAGAGTGAGGAAAATCTTTGAAAGTAAATGAAAAACTGGCCCTGCCCCCCAACAAAAAAAAAAACCCCCTTCGGGAAAAGATTATCCCCGGAATAAAGCAGGCTAGCATCCGGGGCCCCCCAAAACAACATGTATTTTGACGCAACCAGCAAGCTTTAAGGGAAGGTTTTTGTTTTTTAATTTCACCATAAAATCTAGGACCCCCAAAGGTCTCGAGGGAAAAAAAAAAACCTTTCTTTAAAATATATATACCCCAATCAAAAAAAAATCTAAAGCGGGGGCAAAAACGGCCCTCTACTTTTTTCAAAATAATTTTTTGGTGCTTATGGTAATTTCAATAAATTTGAAATGTTTTAAAAGTCCACCCCAACCCCTTTAAAATGTAAAAGGTCTCCCTGCAAAAAAACCTTCAAATTTTATTTCCCCCATATTGTAAAAAAAAAAATTTAGACTTGTTTTTTTCAAATGGTCACAGTTATATTTAAATTTCATTTTTTAAGCTGTAAATGTATTTAATTTAAAAGGCTGTTTTGTTATTTTTTCCTTTTTTAAACTAGATTAAAAATTAAAAAAATTCATTAAAAGAAATATTTATTTTAGGTTTTTTAAAAATTTTTAAATTGGGAAAATGTCCCCAAACTTCATGTTTCCAAAAACCCAAATAGTGGCCCAACATTAAAAAATGAAATTTTCAAAAAAACAATTTTAAAAAGTTAAACCTTTTTATATTTTTTTTTCTTAAAGGCTTCACAGAGATATTTAAAGGGGTGGCCATAATTTCCCAATCCTGACCCAAAGGGGTTTTGTTAAATTACTAGAATGTAAGGGGCATAAAATAAGCATGTGATATTAAGATTGATAGTCTTAGGAAGTGAGATTATAAACTGGTTGAATAATGGTTTTTATTCCATAAAGTGTGCTGCTAATGTTTATTTTAAAAATAAAAGGAAAACCAATATGGAGTTGTTAATATTCCTGAAACTCTAAAAAAAAATATTTTTTTTATACGTTTTTTCAAAATTTTGCATTTTCTCAAAAATTTTAATTAATTAACAAGGATTTAATTTTTCCCCTTCCCCCTCAGGTTTGCCCAGACTATATTTGTGTAAAATAAGTGGAAAATACGTTGATTTACTTTTTTTTTCTTAATTCTTCCCAAAAGGCCAAAGTGATTAAAAAATAAATTATATTTTTTATGAAAAAAATTTTTTTTTTTTCCGGTAACAATTTTTAAAAATTTTCATTCTTTGTGAGATGTAAAGAAAAAATGGAAAAATAAAAACAGTTGAAGCCCTACTGAAACATAACATTGTAATAAATGGGGATAATTAAAATATTTTTAAGGAAAAAATATGTTAAAATAAACAATTGTAAAGTTTGATCTCTGGAGGAAGACTTTTTTTTAAAACAATCTCTGTATTTCCTTTTAATTTTGATATGACATTTTCTTCGAACTTACTGGGCATTATTGAAATATTATACTACCTTGTCAATAATTCTAATTTTTTCCTTTTTTGTTTTTTTTTTCTGGGGTTTTTTGTTTTGGTAATAGACAAAGGGACTCTAAATTCCAGCTAACAATTTTTTTTTTGTGAGTCTAACATCATTGGGAGGAAAAGATTTCCCCTGCTGACTAAAAAGGATATTCAAGGTAAAACTATGCCCCCTTCCCCAAAAAGTTTTTTTAACCTTGGAAAGCAAAACCAAATTTTTGTTTTAGTGTGGTGGAATTTTTTTTTTGACAAACTTTTTAAATACTTTCATTATTACCCCCCGTGATTCTAATAAAATTTTTTCCTTTTTGGATTTTTAAGATTGCTGTCATTACTTGGTCAAACATCATTCTTCGTCCTGGGATGCAATTTTTTTCCCACGCAGGGGAAAAATTTTTGGGTTTTCCGCTTTATTGTTTGAAACTTAGGGCCCATTCCCCTGGCCATAAAAGGTTAAAGAAAATGATAATTTTTTTGGGGACCATTTTATCTTTACAGATTAGAGCTTGGCCAAACCCCAACATCCTTTTAAAAACTAAGAAAATTCGGATTAGCATTTTCACATGCCTTAAACAGTATCAAGATTTAAACTCGGGGTTTTCTATTTTCCCATATTTTCAAAAGTATTTTTTTTACCTTGGAGTGTGTTAGTTACTTTTCAGATTTTTTGTGCCCCCCAAGGGACGGTACCCCCATGGGGGGTTTCCTTTGTCCAGGGGTTTTCCCCCCAGGCAAAAAATTTGGAAATTGGGTTGCCTTTCCCCCCTACTCCAGGGGATTTTTTTCCCACCGGGGGCTAAAAACCCCAAAGGTTTCCCCCCACATTGCAAGGCAGTTTCCTTTACCATCTGAACCAAGGGGGACCAAATTAATACCAAATTCTTTTGGGAAAATAAATTTAGTCCTCATTTTTCATTGCACTCATTTTCACCTATTAAATTAGGTAGTCTCTTGCATCTTAAAATTTCCTTATCATCCCCCCCCCCCCTCCATTGTTTTTGACCCTTCCCCCCTTTAGGTCCTTATAGGTGAATTTTTAAAATGCCATTTTTTTTTCTTTTTTCCTCTCTTAAAATTAAAAACTTTATTAAAAGCCCCCTTTTAAAGTCCCATATTTTCAACTGCACCCTCTATGGTCAAAATTTTTCTTTAAATTTTATTTCAAGTCATTTTTTCCTTTCTTAAGATAAAAACCCCATATTTTTTTATCCCCATTTTTTTTTCCCAGTCCTCAAACTGAAATAATTTTTTGAAAAAAAACCCAATTCAAAAAAAATTCTCTTTCTCCTCAAACATTTTTTCTAAACCCTTTATTCCTTTTTTTTTAAATTTTTTTTTGTTTGCAAATAAAAATTGAGTGTTAAAAAAAATGTTTTGGTATGTTTTAGGTTGATGACAAAAAAGAGAAGCACCTGATATTCATTATGGTGCCAAGAAAGAAAATAGGGGTGAAAAAATTTTTTATCTTTCCATAAAATAAAAAATTTTTAAAATTTTTTTTTATTTTCAGTTTTTTAAACTGAAATTTTTTTATCCATCTTTTTCTATCCCTTTTGGGGGTATCAGGAATCGGAGTAGAGACAGCGTGACTTTGCTCATAGAATTCACCCCCCCTAAAAAGAAGCTTAGAAAAAGGGAAGTAAATATAATGGCAAACGTTACTAGCAAATCAAACACAGAAATGCACAATGTGGGGGAAACCTACTTTAAAAACTGGCACCAAATTTAAAGAGGGGGAAAAACGAGTGAGTCAAGATAAGCCTATTTTTTTAGTCCCTGAGAAAAACCCCAAATTTTTTTTTAAAAAATTTTTCACTACCCCACCGTCTGTTGAAATCGGGTGAATTTTTCCTAAGGGAGCTCTTCTTATTAATTGGTTTAGCTTTTTGATTAATTGGTCAGCCCCCCTGTGACCTTATCGCACGCCTTCAACCCCTGCAGGACAGGACTAGAAAAAACTGGAGTTTTAGAAAAGGGGCTGGGGACACAGCAGGAGAAGGGGGGGGGGGGGGGACAGACCCAAAAAAAGGCGTACATGCATGAAAAGTGCCTGTGAAATCCCACGCTAAGGGACGCTGCGGAAAAAAACCACAGGGAACTCATTGGTGCCCCTGGACAATACGGTGGGGGTGGGGGGAGGAGGGAGCCCCCAAGACAGGTATTTTTTTATACTTATGGGTTCACCTTTTACAGCAAAAACCATAAAAACACTGTCAAGCTTTTTATTTCCCCAATTAAATTTTTTTGAAGAGAATTTTTTCATTTTTTCTTCTTTCTTTTTAAAATCTTTTTTTCCCATCGACAATAGAATTTGGCTAAAAATAGATAAAATCAAGAGCAGCCCCGGGCCTATGTAAAAAAAAAAAAATAAATAAAAATTTTCTTCAACTGTTTTTTTAGCGGGGGAAAAGGGAAAAGGGGAAAAAAAATTTTGAGCGCAAACCCCATGAAAAAGGGTTTTTCCCACCTAAAAAAGGGCCACTTTACTTTCTCCATTTTTTTGGCAAATTTTAAGGCATAGGGGCCCATCTAACTAAAAAATTAATGGCAGAAAACCCCCCTGCCAGGGGCTCAGAGAACAGAAAAAACTGGATATACCAAACATTTAGTATAAAATGTGCCACAAAAATTTCCTTTAAAAAAAAAAGGGCACAAAATTAAAAAATCCTACCTATATTTTTCCCCAGAAGCATTAAAGGGGAAAAAGGCAGCATTTGAGGGAGAAAGGAGAAAAAAAATCCCGAGTTGGGTAGAAAACCCCATCCAAATGGTGCCTCACCTTTTCTCCCCAATGCTAAAAATTAAATAAATGAGGCAAAATTGTAAAATCTCATATTTTTTTTTTTCCCCCTGTTTAAGGGCAGATTAAATAAATGAGGAACTTTTAAAGATAAAAGAATTTTTAGAATACAAATAAAAAAAAAATATTATAAGAATTTGCAAAGAACAGGAAAACCCCCCCTAGAGAGAAAAAGCAGAAAAGACCGCAGATAAACTTTTACCCCAGAGCAAAAGTTCCTGGTCAAAATCCCTTATATCTACCATTTCTGCCCCTATCCGGAAAAGGGGAAAAATGGAGGTATGTCCAAAAATTAGAAAATTATGGGAGGAAAGGGAAAAACAGCTTTTATCAAATTTTTGATCCAGCAAAATACTAAATAGCAATAATACAGGTACATAAAAATGTCCCCTCAAAGAGGGGGGGTGGGGGGGGGTAGGTTTTGGAGAGAGCCCCCCATTTTACCTACTTTCAGTATCCCCCCTTTGTCCCCGCTGGAAATCCAATTATCAAAAAGCAACAATCCATCCAGAAAAGGGGAAATTTTTTTTATGGCAAAAAATTTTTTTTGAAAACTTACATTAAAAAAAGAAAAAATTTCCCCCCTGAAAAAAAACACTACTTAACCCCAAATAGAAAAAAAAATTAAAACCCTTATTTTTCTGGAAAAAAATTATGTGCTTTAAACTGTTTAATTTTTTTAATAAAATAATTTCTGCAAAAGATATGGGAAAATTTGGATCTATAAAGAAAAAGAAACAGACCCAAGAATTGAAAAACAAATTAGCTTACCAAAGGGAAAGGGGAAAGGGAGGAGGGACAAACAAAAGGTGTGGAGTGGGAGGGGGGGACCGGAAAAAGGGGGAATACATTAAATCCATGGCTTTTTCTTTTTAATGTGTGACAAAAACAAAACTGTAATTTTTTGTAAAGTAATTAGCCCCCAATAAAAAAAATAAATAAAAAAAAAAAAAACAAGTGTGAGGTAACAAATACAAACCTACAAAAACCTAAAATGAAAGCAACAAGGATTTACTATATAGCACAAGAAATTTTTTTAAAAATTATTTTTAAAAGACCTGCAATGGAAAAAAATCTACAAGAAAAACGAATACAAGTATAACCAAAAAATTTTTAAAATTTTTTTGTAAAAATCAACTATACTCATTAAAATATTTTTTTCCATGCAAAAAAAAGGAAAAAAAAAAAAAAAAAGAAAGAAAAAAAAAACAATTTAAATGATAAAAAAAAATAGAAAAAGAAAATCCTCCAAAATGGTAACAGTCATATACAAAAAAATTTTTATGGTCATCATAGTAAATTACCAAAAAATTCTAAATTTTTCCCCCCAAAATTGAGAAAAGTTCAAAAAGTAGGAAGGAAATGGTAGAATTGTTTCTTTTTTTTTTAGATTTTTTAATTATCATTGTGTAAAAAAAAATCAAATTATATTTCTGCAGATGAGCAAAAGCAATTGAAAAAAAAAATAATAAAATCATTGTAATAAGTCAAAATATAAAGAGGAAAACATCAAAAAAAAATATTCGCACCTTTACACTAAAAAAACTGCCAAAACATTACTGAGGAATTTAAAGATATTAAGTGGAGATGTGTACTATGGTTTTTTAATAGGCAGATCAAAATTGTTAAGATATTTTTCAGAGTATTGTACAAACAGTGCGTTTTTTCTGAGCAGCCGTGAAGGAAAACCCCCACGTTTTCCCCGGTTAGGAAAACCCAATAAGACGGTGGGACTGAAGGGCATCAAAAACACAAGACTGAAAACCACAGCACAGAAAACCCCAGCCAAAACTGATCACAGACCACACCCCGTTTAACGAAAATGAAACTAACCCCTGTCGTGGGGGCCCCCCCCAACGGACAGGTCATGGTGGAGAGGTTGACAGAAGGGCCCCACTGGAGAAGGGAATGGAAACCACTTCAGTAAAACCCCTTGGGTTGAGAACACCATGGGGTAAAATTGAAAAGGCAAAAAGAATAGGACACTGGGAAAAAGAAAAATCCCCCAAAGGGCCGGGAGGTGCCCAATATGTACGGAGTCGTGGAAAAAAATAACTCCGAAAGAATAAAAAGGATGGAGCCAAAACAAAAAAACAACACCCCCTTTGGGATGGGACTGGTGGGGTAAAGCCCAAAGGTCCCCCTGCTGTAAAAGCAATATTGCACGAACCTGGAAGTTTTTGGTCCAGAAAACAAGGCAATTTTTGGGGGAAATGGTCAAACGGAAAAAATGGCAAGAGTAACATTGACATTTAGGAATCAAATGAACTAAGATGACTGAAATGGGTGGGGAATTTAAAATCAGTTCCAATTTAAACTACTACTTGGGGGAAAATCCCCCTTAAAAAAAGCCATCATAGTCAAAAAAAAGTCCCCCAAAATGCAGTATTTGGATGCAAACACAAAAAATACGAAAAAGACTCTTGAATAGTTTTTTCCGGGAAATCTTTAATATCATGGTAATCCAAGTCTATGCCCCCGACCCCGTTTATGCTGAATTTTTAACATTTTTTATAAAGACCCACAAGACCCCCTAGAACTAAGCCAAAAAAGATGTCCTTTTTTCCCTAAGGGGAGAAATGCAAATAGGAAGTCCCAAACAAGTGAAGTAACAGGCAAATTTGGCCTTGGAGTAAAGAAGAAGCAGGAAAAAAGGGTAAAAAGAGTTTTTTTTCCCCAAAGAAATGCCCAAAGGTCACAGCAAAAAAACCCCCCTTCCCAAAAACACAAAGAGAAACTCTACCATGGACATCACCAGAAAAGGTTGAATCGAAAATCAGATTGATTTTTCTTTCTTTTAACCAAAAATGGAGAAAAATCTAAGGTCAAAAAAAAACAGAACCCGGAGCTGACTTTTGGGGGGTTTAGATCCCTGAACCCTTATTCCAAATTCAAAAAGGAAAAATTGGGGGGGAAAGTGGGAAAACCATAGACCATTCAGTATGACCCAAATCAAAACCCTTATTTAAATTTTTTACAGCGGAAGTGTGGGAAAAAAAATTTTTAAAGGGGGCTAGAAAACTGAAGAGTGCCTGACAACTAGGACTGAAGGGGTTTAGACAATTATTGAAAAACAGGAATCAAGAAACCCTCCCCAAGAAAAGAAAGGCAAAAAAAACAAAAAGGCTGTCGAAAGGGGGGGCCCCACAAAAAAGCTGTAAAAGAAGGGAAATGAAAAAAAGGGGGAAGGAAAATATACCCATTTAAAATGCAGAGTTTTTCCGAAAAAATAGCAAGGAAGATAAGAAAAAACCTTCCCCAGTGAAAACAATGCAAAAAAAAATAGAGGAAAACATAAAAAAAAAGGAAAAGCCCAGAGATTCCTTCAAGAAAATAAAAACATTTCTGCAAAAAAGGGTTTTTCAATAATGACAGAAAAAGGTAGGGACCTACGAAGCCCGAAGTATTAAGAAGAGGTGGCAAGAAAAACACAGAAAAAAATGTACAAAAAAAAACTCCCCCACCCCCGATAATCACAACGGTTATACCCTCACCCCAAGCAACTCCCGGAATGGAAGTCAAATGGGTTAGAGCAACACTATGAACAAATATGGAGTATAAATTCCCTTGAGCTATTTAAAACCCAAAAAAATGTGCCGGTTGATATCTGCCATAATGCCCGCAAATTTTTTAAAATAGCCCCTGGCCAAAAGAATGGAAAAAAGGTCAGTTTTTTTTTAAACCCCCTTCCAAGAAAGCAATGCCAAAAAATGCTCAAACTACCAAAAAAATTGATATCCCGAAGTATAAAGTAATTCAAAAATTCTCAATTTTGGCTTCAGCAAAATTTTGAACCCGGTTTAACTTCCAAATATTCAAACTGGTTTTTTTTGAAAAAAGGGGAGAGGAAAGAGATAAATTACCAACATCCACGGATCTCGCCAAGAACCTCCCGAAAAAACACTATTTCTGTTTTTGAAAAAAATTTTCCCCAAGCCTTTGATGTGGATCACAATAAACTTTGGGGAAAATTCCTTGGGGAAAAGGGAAAATACCCATTGACTGCCTCGTGAAAAACTGTTGCAGGCAGGAAAACAAAGTTTTTTAAAACGGGCATGGAAAACCAGCTGATTCAAAAAAGGGGAAAAGGATTACGTCCCAAAGGTTTTATTTTTCCCCCGGGTTTTTTTTAATTATATGAGAGTACATCATGAGAAAGCTGGGCTTTGGAAAAGCACAAAACCGGAACAAGATTTTTCTGGGAGAATTAAAACATAACCCAGAAAATGCAAAGATATAACCACCCTTATTTGGCAAAGTGGAAGATCTAAAGGCCCCTTGATGAAAGTGAAAAAAAGGAGAGAGAAAAAAATTTTTCTTAAAAACTCAAAATCCAAAACTAAAATTTAAAGGCAAACCAGTCCCATCATTCATGGCAAAAAGATGGGAACAGTGGAAACAGTGGCTGACTTCTTTTTTCTGGCTCCAAAAACACTGCAGATGGGGTTTTACTGCAGCCAAAAAATTAAAAAGATGCTTACTCCCGGAAGGAAAAATAATGACCAACCTAGACCCCCATATTAAAACACAGAGACATTACTTTTTCAAGAAAGGGGTCCCATCATCAAAACTATGGTTTTTTCCCGTGGTCCAGTTAAAAGGATGAAGAGTTGGGGCCCTAAAAAAAAAAGCTGGGGCACTGAAAAAATTGATGCTTTTGAACTGTGGTGTTGAAGACTCCCTTAGATCCCCCTTTAAATGCAAGGAGACCAAACATCCCCTCTTAAAAAGGGGATCAGTTTTTTGGTGTTCATTGGAAGGATGATCCCCGAAGCTGAAACTCCCCCAAACCTTTTGGGGGCCACCTGATGCGAAGAGCTGAGTCATTTTTAAAAGACCCGATGCGGGAAAAAAACCGAGGGGCAAAGGGGGAGAAGGGGATGAAGAGGATGAAATTTGGGGGTGGGATCACTGACTCAATGGACTGGGGGGTTTTATGTGGACTCCCCGGGGGGTTTTGGTGAGGACAGGGAGGCCCTGGGTGTGCTGTGGTTCATGCGGTCCAAAGAGGTCGGACACGACGAGTGATGAATTGATTGCCATTTTTTCCAGTTTTTTTAAATTCTGGGTTTTGATCATTGCAGAATATTGATAAAAGAATTAGTAATTTGGAGAAACCCCGTTTAAAAAAAAATGTTAAGGAAAAATTTTTTATGGTTTTTGGACCTATAAACTTTAAAAGTATTTTAAAAAAAAAAAAAATGCCTTTAAATATCAAAGAAAACTCAATATTTAAACTTTAAAATTATGCAGATAATTTTTAACCCAGTAAAAAGGTTTTTTTAAAAAAATAAGCTAATTCAAATTTTTTTTGGAAAATAACCATGGACTTTTTAATAGCCAAAGCAAAACCTGAAAAAAATAAGAGCCTGAGGTTTCCCCTACCTTTGATTTTCAAGGATGCCGTACAGTGACCCCCTAACCAAAGATAGCAAAAGCAAAACTGCCAAAAAACCCCCTTTGCAAATAGACAAATAACCAAAAGAGAAGTTTTAAAAATAGGGCCACATTTTTTTTGTTATTTGCTTTTTTGATATGGCAAGAAATCCAAACAGAAGAAATCAGTACCCCCCAAAAAACAAAAGGTTTTAATCCACACATGACTTACAATGACCCCCTCCAAATCCAGTGTTTATCCAACACTGTGGATTCCCCCCAACTACAATCCTTCAGTAATGCAGTATTTTTTTCCCACTGAAAAAATCTATGTTAAGTGGAGTTTAATTTCAAATTTTAAACTCATTCTTACAAGGGTTAATTTTGTTTATTTTTAGCAAATGGTGCCAAAATAATTGAACTGATTCGAAACCAAAAAATCCAGTCCCCCAAACCCCCCCTTACAATACACAAAAAAATTTTTTTTCGGTGGACAAAGATTAAGAAAAAACTAAAACCAAAAAAGCCTTTTTTTAAAACAAATGTCAGAGGAAAAATCTTCATGACTTAGAGGTAAGAAAAGGTTTTTTTCAGGAGCAAAAAAAACATAATCCAAAAAAATTTATGAGACTGACACATTCAGGATGACATAAAAATAAATAATTGATAATTTTTAAAATTTACCAAACTTTAAAAAATTTCCTTTTTATTAAAAGATAGCATTGATAAAAATCAATAATCCACAGAAATATTAAAAAAAATAATCACAAAAAAATGTATCTACAAAACAATATTTTCATAAAAAAAGAACTTCTACAAACAAAAAAGAGAGAAAACAAACCCCTGATAAATGGGCCCAAAACATTTTTTACAGTTTTTTCCCAAATTTTGCACCCCACTTCAAAAAATGCTGTACTTTCATTTTTAAAACCCAAAAACTCAAAATTTACTCGGAAAATACCAATATACACCCCACCCCAAAAAGTCTAAAAATTTACAACCCCCCGATATAGTGAGGAAAAAAAAAAATTGAAACCTCATAAGAAGAAAAAAAAAAAAAAAAATTTTAAAAAAACGGGCAACAATCATTTTTGGGGGAAAAAAAATCTGCCCCGTTTTTTCAAAATTTTTTAAATGACACTTCCTAATTTACCATTAATTTTAACTCCAAACATTTTTCAGAGAAAATTTAAAACAGTAAAAAAGAAATCTTTTTTATAAGAATACTCATAGCAGCCTATTCATAATAGTCCCCCAAAAAATTTCAAAGAAAATTAAAGGGTGTCATCAATAGGAGAATGAGAACTAAAAAAGAGTATTCATGCAGTAAAAAAATTCCCCAAAGCAGCCAAAAAGGCCCCAAAATAGTTAAATTATGTAAAAAAGATGGGGAATCTCAAAAAAAATTTAAGCTGGAGTTAAAGGAAAAACTTACATACATGAATATCTTGGTGAGTTTCCAACTATAATGAAAATTTTAGAAAATGAAAAACCTACTCTATAGAGGAAAAAAGTTTAGAACAGTGGTTTTTTTTCCCCCCTTTTGAGTTTCAGAGAAAGGAAATTGGAAAGGGACATGGGCTTCTTAGAGAGAATGGTAATATTTTTAATTTTTTTAAAAAATTTTTTTATTACTGCATAATTTTTGTTCTCAGTTTTTCTCAGCCCCCCCCGACTCTTTGCAAACCCCCCTGGACTATAGCCCCCCCCCCAGGCTCCCCCTGTCCATGGATTTCCCCGGAAGAAATTTGGAGTGGTTTGCCATTTCCCCCCCCCCAGGAACTTTTTCAGGGATCGAATTTTCAGCCTTGGGGCCCACTGCATTGGGCAGGGATTTCCCCTTTACCCCTAGCCCCCACCTTTTGGGAAAACCCTTAGGTTTGCATAGATATATTTCCCCCCTTTATCAAATTTAAGAGTATGCATACTTAAAATTTATGTATTTCTATTTTCATGTAAAGAAAAAAAAAAAAGGGGAAAAAAATTTTTTGTTTTTTTGAGTCACTCAGTCCTGACTGTGGGGCCCCATCGACTGCAGCATGAAAGGGTTCCCCCGTCCTTTTTACCATCTCCTAAAAGCTTGCCCCCAAAATCAAGTCCCAATGACACAACTTCCCCCCTTGAGCAGTATGCCCCAACCACCCCGGACTCTGTTGTCCCCCCTTTTTCCTTCCCGCCCCCTTCAAACTTTCCCAGCATCAGGGCTTTTTTTTTTTTTGAGTTGATTTCCCCATCGGGTGGCCAAAAATATTGGGGCTTCCACTTTTAGTTTAAAAACCTTCCAAAAATATTCAGGTTGATTTTCTTTTTTTGGGTTGACTGGTTTTTATCTCCTTGTTCTTTTTAATTTTCCGGGGGGGGGTTGCGTCACTGTCCCCCCAGTAATTTTTTTTAGCCCCCAAAAAAATAAAGTCTGTCCCCCTGTTTTTCCATGTTTTCCCCCCTTATTTGCCATGAAGTGATGGGACAGATGCCCCTATTTTTTTGTTTTTTTTTGAACGTTTTGATTTTTTTAAAGGATCTTTTTTTTTCCTAAATCTTTTTCCTTTCAGCAAAAAGGCCTTTGTGCTTTTTTCGTTTTTGGATAAGGGGTTTTTTTTCCCCTGCAAAACCGATGTTTTTATTGATATTTCTTCTGGATCCCTTTGATTCCCCGCTTTTGCTTCATCCACATTTTTGCATGTGTTCATGCATATAAGGTAATAAGCAATGACAATAAAAAAAGCAATAAGTACTCCCTTTTTTGCATTTTTAAAAACATTTTTTCCCATGTTTTCCATTTCGACTATTGTTTTTTGACCTGTATACAGGGTTTCCCAGGAGGTAAATTTTATGTTTCATAAAAAAATATGTAGGAAGAACTGAACTGACACCTTCAAAACTTTTAAAATTGAAAAACACAAAAAAAAAGATGGATAACCCGATGATTGAGAAATTTAAAAAAAATAAGTATAGTAATGTCCCTTCTGCATTAGGAGATTATTAATGATGCCTTACGTTTAAACCCCCTTTTTAGAAATTTTTCACATGTTTAAAATTTTTTTTAAAAAATTTTGGGGGATTTACATGAATCATTTCCAACATTTTTAGGTTTTCAGAACTGGTGACTCAGAAATCCAAAACCAGTAAATGTAAATGAAAAAAAATTCTGAGAAAAATGCAAAGTTCCCTACAGTGAACAGCAACCGTTCCCCCTACCTAGGTAAAAAAAATAAACAAGGGCTGTTTAATGTAAGAGCCAGCAAAAAGTCCCTTTCCCCCCATCCCCCTTCTTCCTCCCCCCTCCAATTTGTGTTTTTTTACAACTGGGACCCCTTTTCACCCAAAATGGAGTTACAAGAAATGTTCATTTTTTTTGTTACACAACAGCATTGAGGGAAAGCTTTCCAGGGGGGGCTCAGTGGAAAGAAATGTTTGGGGCCCTGCAGGAGCCGGGGAATTGGGTTTTGATCCCTGGGCTGGGAAGATTCCCCCCAGGGGAAATGGGGAACCCATTCAGTTCCCCCCGCGGAAAATCATAGGCAGAGGGGCCTGGTGGGCCCTGCAGTCCATGCCCCCAGAGAGTCCCCCAAGTGATTGAGCATGGATTCCTTTTTTCCCAGTATGGTTGTCAGAACATTAAAAAAACCAAAAGGGGGAAAGTGATGGTTTTTTGGATTTTTAAATGATCCAAAGAGATTAGCAAGGGCAGAACCGTATCTTTTTTAAAAGACAACATTTACCCACCCTCCCTGGATTGTTCTCTTTTTTTTACTCTATTAACAAAACATTTTTCCTATTAAAATTAAAAAAAATTTATCCCCAGGGTTTGGGGAAATCCTGGTAATAGTTTTTTAGATATCTGCCCCCTTCCCCCCGATTTTTTTAGTAACTGCATTTTTAACCAAAAACCAAAGCCCAGAGGTAAAAGAAAATTTAGGGATGGATAGATCGGTTTTTTTTTTCTCTTTTTTTTTTTTTGTTTTTTTTCATTTATAATGTCTTGTGACCCACCCCCCATTATAAAACAGACTAGGGTTTAGAGGAAATGAGGAAATTTCAAATTTGTTTTTTTTCACATACCCAAAAAAAAGAAATTTTCAAAATTTCTCCAAAACGAGCAATAAACACAAGGAGATCATAAAGGCATCTTTTTAAAAAAACTGCCCTGGGAGTTTTGGGAGAACCAAGTCCTAGAACCATTCCAGCTGTATAACTTCAGCAAAAACACTGATTTTTCCCTTTTTTTTTTTCTCGGTTTTTTTTTTATTTTTGTTGTTTTTTTTTTTTTTTTGAGGTCTTAAAATTTTAGCACCTAAGAAATTCAGTTTTTTTACCCCCGGAGGGGGGGAGTCATAGGTTTTTTA
>JAJLRB010000168.1:0-23917 GCA_020976825.1 Odocoileus hemionus
TATTTTAATTTTTCATTATATAAAAAAAATTATATACTTATTTTTAATGGATGAAATTTTTTGGAAAGCTTCACAAGAGAATTGTTTTTTCGATAAATTATCATTTTATTAACGGGAAAGGGTCTCTGGGTTACAGGACTTAGATTGCTGGGGGTTTTGTGAAAAAAGATAGAAGTTCGTTGAGCCTGGGTTTTTTTCCAAATGAGTTAGGACTTTAAAAAAATTAATGCTGAAATTGCCTTTACAAATTATAGGGGATTTTTTTATAGACTGAAGGTTTTTGAGAAATTTGAATATAATTATATTTTTGTACGGGAAATGGATATATATATATTATAATTGATTTGATAAATAGTTCAAAGATTATAAAAAATGTAACTTACAAAAAAAATTTTGGTTGCAAAAGAAAAGTAAAAAAAGCCCGTGACCCCAAGTTCAGCACCAAATCAAGAATAATTCCGGTACCTAAAATCTTTCGAGAGAGAGTTATTCCTTTTTTGACTCAGAGGAAAGAACTTTCCAAAAAGACGGACGGAGGCCTTCTTAGCTATAGCTATGTAAAAGGGACCCTGAGTTTGCTCCCTAAAGGGGAAATGAACATGAGATGCTGTGACTGACATAGGGCCGGAAAACCCCTCCAGTGATTAAAGCGGCTGTTTTCATTTCCAAGATGAGGGATGTTAAATCCGTAAAGACTTTAGGAAGCCCTATTTCCCCTTCATTTCGACAGGAGGCCTACATCCCTTTAAACTTCGAGAGGAATTGGGTTCAAGCATAAAAAGGAAAACATTCCTGACCCCTTTTTTAAAATTTGATAGGAATCGACAATCACTGGGGGGAAATGAAAGGGCCTGGGTTTTAAGTCTCCCTAAAGAGGGTTCCCCCTTTTGCCCTGGAAGCCCGATGAAAAACCGAGAGCCTTCCCCCTAGCATGGTCCTGATTCCTGAAAAATCGATTTTTTTGGGCCATAAGTCCTAACTCGGAATATTCCCCGGGGTTCCCCCCGGAAATCGAGGAAAAAAAGCGGATTCCCACTCGCAGCCCGATAAGGGCGGATTCCCTGCATTGGGTATAGAGAATTTTTTGTTCCACATAAACCGAAAGGGGCTGGACTTCCCCATGGAACTCCGAGAGTCCCCAAGAACACTGTAAATTTTGACGCCCCCTGAGTCCCCCGCCCAACATGAAAGGTCCGTGTTCCCAAATTTAACTCGAGCGATCAAAATTCTCCTGTTGTCGCAGAGCCATCCTGTGTCCCCATCAAACAAAACGAGGCTTTATTCCCTTTTGGGAACCCCTGGATTCCCGGAACAGTTTAAGTCTGGACATAAAATTTTGCCTCCAAATAATAAAAGTTAATGTCCCCAAATATTTCGAGAGGAGAGCATTCCCTGATTTGACAAACGGGAACACCAGTTTTCATAAAAACCTCAAGGGAGATTTCTGGCTTTTGTATGTAAGAGGGACCGGGGTTTTGCCCCAGTGGAATGGAAATGGGGGGCCTGATCGAAAATTTGGCGGATTTTCCCTGCAGTGACTTTAATGCAGGGTCGTCTTTCATCTCACAAGATGAAGGAATGTCTGAAAACCCCTTGGGACCCTAGAGAAATTGTTTCCCGCATCATCGGGGAAAAAGGGGCCCTTTTAATTTTCCTTTGACTCCTCGGAGGAACACGGTTTTTTCAATGTTTCCCAAAAAAAAACCAAAGCTTGATCTCTTGAAAATTAAAGGGGAACCCCAATTTTTCCTGTGGCATAAAAAGGGAAATTCCTGGGACCCCCTTCCCCCCCCAAAGGGGCATGTATTGTATGTAAACCCTCGAGGAAAATTTCCGGGATGTGTCCTCGCAACTAGACTGGATTTGCTGACTTTTGATAAAATAACAGAGGCTTGGGGGCTTACCCCCACCCTGTTCAGGTTTTTACCCCAGTTTCCCAAAACTAAAGAAAAAAATGAGATTTTAAAAACCTTTCCCCCCGGTGGGCCCCTTCCCCTGCAATGATGCAGACCCAAACCCCCGTTTTTAAATCAAACCCAAAGGAGTTTGGGAATTCTTGGATGGAACACCGAAAACCCCGAAAAAAACACTGTAAAACGTCTATGGGGCCCTGGGTTTTATTTGCAGAAACCCAAAAAAGAAATCTTTTTGTCCCCGGAAATCAATTCAAGATGAGGCCCAATTGCCCTGCTTTTGGCCCAAAAAGCCATCCCGTTTTCCCCCTTCAAACACTTTCAAGGGGTTTAACTTCCTTTAAACCCAAAAGCGAGTATCGACGAAAACCCGTCCAAATTTAAGAGGAACACCAAGTTCAGCAAAAGCAAATCTTTTAAGGGAAAAAAACGATAGCCCCCTTTCCCCTTGCTTGAGTTATGGTTTGTCCCCCGGGACATTGTGACTTTTAAATTACTCCTTTTTTCCTTGGTAACATTGCGTTTGTTTGGTTTGCTGAACTTAACCATTCCCAAAAAAGAACTTTTTTGTGCTGCAGCGGTTTATAAAAATTAATAAAAAACAAATTAAAACACCTTTGCTCCTTTTGAGTTTTAAGTCCCGGGTTTTTTTGTCTCTCTTTTCTCTTTTTCTCCCCTCTCTCTATATTTTTCGGGGCTGATTTCTCTGGGCGTGGGGCCCACGGTGTAAATTTTTTCTCCCGGGTTCCTTTTAAACAAAACCCAGGGAGGCCTGGAAACCTTGTTGAGTGAGGGAAAAGCCCCTGTGCCCAAGGACAATGTTGGTCCTCTGTGTAAACAAGGGATACCCGCCCCCCTTTTTTCTTTTGCTTTCTGATCCCCCAACTCTTTTCCAAAATTTTTCCCGGTCCTTTAAAGGACCCCCAGCAAATGTGGCCAAAGAACGGGGACAATTGTATAAGGGGGTATATCGAGGGGAGTGATTTTATGGCCCAAAAGGGGTTTTGAAAATTACAAAGGGCAGGGGTTTAAAATGCGGGCCCGGGCCCCCATTTTTTTTAACTTTTTCTTTCCACCTCTTTAAAATTTTCGGGATTTCTGGTTTAACCCCAAATGAATAGGGGCTTCCCTTAAAAAAAGTAGTTGACATTTCTTATTTTCCCTGATAATGCAGTTTTGATTATTAATTTTGTCTGGGTCAAAAAAAAAGGGTTAAAAATGAGAACCAAAAAAGGGAAACTTTTTTCCCAAATGTATCCCCCCCCCCCCCCCACCCTTGGGGCTTTTAATCAAGGCTGAAATTCTCCCCATTTAAAGGGTTTTTCGAGCCATTCCAATATTCAGCATCGGGGACAAAAAAATTATTTTAGACTTTATAAAAAAAAATGTTTAAACTTTACAAAAAGTAAACAAAAACAATGAAAAATTCCCAAAAAAATTTCTTGTTTGGGCCCTTTCCCCTGGCGGGTTCCCCAAATGCTTCTTTTTTTTTTATGAAGAGTGCAATCAAAATTTTCCTTTGGGGGGGGGATAAATTGGAAAAGTTACATTAATTTTTAAGTGACTAAAAGTTGCTTTTTCCCATACTGTAATGGGGGAAAAGGAAAACCCAAAATAAAAAGTACGAAAAATTTCTTGCTTTTGGTTTGCAAATCAGATATGTAAAAAGGTTTTATAGGGGAAAAATTTTGTCAGCTAGGTTTTTTTTGCTTGTTAAAGGCTTGTCCAATCTAGGTTTAAAAAATTTTAAAAGATTACTTATTTGTGAAACAATGCTTAAACCCTTTTTAAAAAGAAAAATAAAAGATGTTTTTCATGGGGATTTAAAAACTTTTTTTAAAAAGGGGAAATCCCCTTTGAAGGCTAAAAAAAAGCCTTGAAAATTTCCCCTTGTTTGCAAAAGAAGAATCCCGGGGGGAAAAGCAGTAAATTTACATTTGTTTTGAAGGAAAACCCTATTCCAAAAAAACCAAAAGAGGGGACCTCCCAAAGGTCCCCTACAACAAAAAAGGGGGGCAATTCTGTTTTTTTCCCCTCAAACATCAACGTCCGCAGTGCTGCCTTTAAATTATCCCAAACCCTTTTAAAAATTTTTTTCCTTTTCCCCAAAAAGCGGGTTTTCCCTTGAGTCCCTATGGAGTTTTTGCAAAAAAAAGGCCCCCCCAAAACCCTTTCCCGGCTTTTTAAAGGGCTGATCTTTTTTGGGTTTTAAAAGGAATTTTGTTGGGCTTTGGGAAAAAATTTGTTTCAAATTTTTAAAAAACATTTTAAAAAATTTGATGTAAGCTAATTTTTTCCTTGGAAAAAATAAAAAAGGGGGGAAAAAATTTTAAAAAAATTTTCTTTTTTTCCCATTACCCTTCTATAAAATTCTCTACTAATGCACGGAGGGAAAGATTTGAAAATTACATTTTTTAAAACAATTCCTATGGACATCTTTTTAAATTTAAACATGTCCGCCCCAAATTTAAATATAAAAATTTAAATGGAAAAAGTTTTTTTCTGGTCCCCTAGAAAGGGGTCTAATATTATTTTTTCCCCAAAACTCTTTTGCCCCAAACCCTGCTTTTCAAAAGGTCTCTTGAAAATTGCAGGAATTTCTCTACCCCAAATTCGTTAAATTTTTAAAAAAATTTTTCAAATTTTAAAAAATATGAAGCCCAAAAGGCCAAGCTAAAAAATTTAAAACTTTATGTTATAGTTGTTTCCCTTTAAAATCTAAAAAAAAAGGGGTTTACTTATGAAATGGCCCCAAACCCCCCGATTTACTTTCCCCCATTTTTCCCAACCCCGGCCACTGCCATTTTTACAAAAAAAACAGTTATTAAAATAATGGGAAAATTTAAGACCCAACCCCCCCAAAAAAATCAATGGCCACGTACAAATAAAAAAATTTACAAGTTAAAAAGAACTTATAAAAAAAATTTAAAAAAAGGAAAACATATTGAAAAAATTTTGTCTTTTTTGGAAAAATCCTATTTTTTTTTTTCTAACGAAATATAAAAAAGGGTGCCCCCTAAAAAGGGTTTAAAAGGGTTTAAATTTTTTAAAACGGGGGGGCTGCTTTTGAAACCCAGGACCCTTTTTTCTATTCCTCAAAATTGGCAATTTTATTTGTTACAAGGTTTGATTTTTTAATATCCCTTTAAATCTTTGGGAGGGGAGAGACTAATTTTTCTCTCTCCATTTCCAAAATCAAAAGGGCTTCATAAAATTTCAGTGGGACTTTGTTACCTCAAGGTATGTTTAAAGCCCTGTTATTTGTTGCTGCTAATTTAAATTGGTAAAGCCCTTTACTCTATCCCGACCCCTGATGTCAGCCCCCCAAAGGCTGCCCAAACCTGAGATTTGCAGACAAGAGTACGGGAAATAGGGTTCCATTGCCTTCCAAATTAATTCCTAGCTTTTTAAAAAAATTTTGCAGGCAAGTTTTTTATTCCCTATGTGCAAAAATTTTCCCTCATGCTTATCTTTAAATAATACATAAGCTAAAAAAATGCAAAAGGGTTTTTTCAACCCCCCTTTGGGGCCCCCTTGATTTTCTTTGGGAACCCCAGTGAAAATGATGTTATTATCTTTATTTTGTTTTGGAAATTTTTGGTCCTTGGATGCATTTTTGTTTTAAAAGGGAAAAGGGGAAACCTTTTTAAAAATTATATATATATATTTTTTAAAGCCCGGGGGGTTTCCCCTTCCTTTAAAAACCGGCCAAAGGGAAAAACCCTTTATTTTAAAACCTTTTCATGTTTTCGAATTCGTAGCCACTCTATCAAGGATTTTGGAATAAAAAAAATTTGGGTTTGAACCTCAAAAAAAATAAATAAAACTAAAAGATTTTTTAAAAATTTTATAAGGGGAAACTATGTCTAGGTGTCAAAAATTTCTAGTTTCAAAGTTAAAGTTTTTTTTTTAAAGGGGTGAAGTTAATTGTCTCTATTTGGGTTTTTGCTTTTCAACCTGAGGGTGTTCAAAAATTGGGTTTTTAATGTTTATTTAAATTTTCAAAGTTTATTTTAAAATTTAACCCATTTGTTAATTTAAATAGGGAAAAAGTCTTAACCCAAGACCCTTTAAAAAATATATTTGTATGGGCTTTTTTGGGGTAAGGGAAAGATTGTCAAAAAAAAGGAAAATCTCTCTTTTTATATTTTAAAATATATTTTATTTATGTATATATATATTTTTCTCCCCATTAAAAGTATATATATTTTTTGAGTTTAAAAATTTTTTGGGTTGCTCTACGAAAGAAGTTTTTTTTGATAAAAAAAAAGGGTTTTTCCCTTTAATCTGGAGCGGTCTTTGGGAATTTCAGAGCTTAGGTTGGGGTTTTTCGAAATAATTTTAGAACTTGTTTTGCATTTGGGGCATTTCCAAAATTTAGTTAGGACTTTTTAAAAGGGTTAAATTTTGAAAAATTTTCCCAAAATTTTGGGGTTTTCTTTCACAAGAGCTGAAGAGATTTTGAGTTTATTAATGAATATAAATTTTATATTTTTGTTTTCCCGGGGAAAAGGATGTAAAAACAAAAAATATGATTTTAAAATACCCTTCAAAAAAAAAATTCCCATAAAAGTGGGTAACATACAAAAAATTTCTTGGTTGCTTTTTTGAAACTAAATAAAAGGGCAAAATGATCCCCAAATTCAGCACACAAACTCAAGGGAAAAAAATTCCCGGACCCAAAAACATTTTCGGGTTTAGAGCTTATTCCCCAAATTTTGGGCTCAAGAGGAAGAAAATTTCCCCAAACCCCCGGAACAGGGGCCCCCTCTTACCCCCCTTCCTATGTGAAAGGGACCCCGAGTTTGCGGCCTCAAGTGGTTTGAAAACCGGGTGCTGTGACTCGAATTTTGGGCCCCGGGGTTTCCCTCCAGTGATTTGTTTCCGGCCCAGTCTTTCCAAAATCCCCCAGATGAAGGGATGTTTTTGAATCCCTGTGAAGATTTAGGGGAAAGCCCTAGTTCCCCCCTCTTCCCCGACGGAGGCCTACATCCCCCTTTAAAAATTGAAGGGAACTTGGAGTTCAAGCGTCAAAAAAGGCAACAAACCTGACCCCCTCTTAAAAAAATTTATAGGAAACCCCAAACACTGTGGGAATGAAAGGGACCTGGGTTTAAGGGCTCACCCAAAAGAGGATCCCCTTTTTCCCCGCCCCAAAACCCCGATGGAATCTCGAGGTTTTTCCTTCCAAAATAGGAAAAGTGTCCCGATTGCTTTTAAAAAACTCGAGTTTTTTTAAGGGCCCTTTTAAGTCCTTTAAATCGAGAAAATTCCAAAGGGTTTGGCCGAAACTCGGGGGGAAAAAGGCGAGAAATCCCCCCTCGCAACAAGATTTAAGGGCCCGGATTTCCCCTGAAATTTGGGTGCAGAGCAAATTTCCCTTTTTCCCCCATTAAAAAAACGAAAAGGGGCCCGGGGCTTCCCGGATGGGTTCCTGGAGTCCTTTAAGAACCCTGTCACAATTTAGGGGGATTAAAGCGTCACTGCACCAACATGAAAAAGCTCCGTGTTCCCCAATTCACTGAGACGGTCCGATTCTCCTTTCCTTTCTGCAGAAACCCTCCTGTGTCCCCCCCTCCAAAAAAGGGCAAGAGGTTTACTTCCCTTTGGGGGAATCCTGAGATTCCCCAAGAACAGCATCTCATGTCTTGAAGAAAAAATTTTAAATTTTGGTAAATTAAAAGGGGTAAAAAATTTCATTACCACAAATCATTTTTTGGGGGAGAGCGATTCCTGACTTTGACAAAAGAGGAACACCAAAATTTTCTTTAAAAACCCTCAAGAGGGACTTCTCCGAACTATAAGTATGTAAGAGGGACCCCGGGGTTTGCTGCCTCAAATTTCAAAAGGACACCCAAAAGCCCTTTACTCGAAATTATGGCCCGGTTTTTTTATGCCGTGACATGAAAGCAGGCTCGTCTTTCAAATTACAAAATTTAAGGGGTCTCTGAATCCCCCCTGGAGACCCTAGAGAAAGCCCTGGTTCCCGCATCTTTTTGGGCCCCAAAAAGGGCCCCAAAATACCTTTGACCCCTCGAGGGGAAACGCGGAATTCCCAAAGCTTTAAAAAAAACAAAGATGCCTGGGTTCTCTTGAAAATTTATGAAAACCCCAAATCCCCGTGGAAAAAGGAAAAGGAAAACCTGGGACTCCCCCTAAACCCCAAAAGGGATGCCCAATTTCGTTTTAAACCTCGAGAAGAAACCCCCATTTTGTCCTCCCCAAAAAAAAAAAGGGGTGCTGTTTGTCGTGAATAACCCGGTTTTGAAGGGGTAAACCCCCTCCCACTCGGGATATGCCACCGTTTCCCCAAAAAAACTAAAAAAAAACCCTGACCTTAAACCCCGCCAAAAAAAAAGAGGCCCATTCCCCCGCAGTGCATTCAGAGCAAAAAGTGTTGCCTCAAAACCCCAAAAGGGGGCCTGGAATTTGGATGGAAAAAACGGTGAATCCCGAAGAAACTGTTTACACGTCTATGGGGCCCCGAGGGTTTTCCCCAGCAACACAAAAGAGATCCCTTTTACCCGAAATCAACTCAAGATGGGCCCAAATTTCCCCGCATTGGTCAGAGGCCCCCCAATTTCCCCTCAAACACGTCAAGGGGAACTTCCTTTTTAAAAAAAGAGAGTTTTCGCCGGGGGAAACACCCGTCCAAAGTCCGAGGAACACCAAGTTAGCAGAGCAAATTTGTTTTGGAAAATAAATCCCGGGCCCTTCCCCTTTTTTTTGAGATATGGATTGTTCTGGGCATTGTGACTATTTTTTATCCCCGTTCCCCCGGTTAAAACCCTTTCAGTTTATTTTTTTTTCTGAAAATCTATAATTTTTAAAAAAGAACTTTTTGTACCGCAGCCCGGTTTTGTACTCTAGAAAAAAAATTTTTAAAACACCTTTGCTAAATTTTTGCTTTGGTTCCCGGGTTTTTTTTTGTTTTCTTCTCTCTTTTTTTCTCTTCCCCTTTTTTTTTCTGGGTACCCCCTGGAGCGTGGAGACCCCCCGGGGCTCAATTTTTTGCCGGGACCTTTAAAAACCCCCCGTGAGGGGGCCCCGGTACCTTTTTTGAGTGATGCAAGCCCGTGTCAAGGTAAAAAATTTGGGGCCCCTGTTTTAAAACCCCGGGTTTTTTCCTCCTTCTTTTTTTATTTCCCCCCCTTTGCAACTCGTACCAAAGGTCCCGGGCCCTTAATGGACCCCGCCCAAAAGGGCCAAAAAAAAGGGGCCTTTTTTACGAGGTATATCGAGTGGAGTGATTATGGACCCAATGAAGTATGTAAAATACTTTAAAAAATGGGTTTAATGCTGGCCAGACCCATTAAATTTTTTTTTTTTTTTTCCCCCTTTTTTACTTTCGGGAAATTTGGTTTCACAATAATGTTTGGGCTTGCCTTAAAAAAGTAGTTGAACATTTAAATTTTTAGTTTCATGAAAATGCAGTTTTGGGTTATAAATTTGGCCTTCCCGGGTAAAGTTTTGGGGTTTTGGGCCCTAAGGGAAAAATTTTTTTCAATGTATCTCTAGCCCCCCTTTCCCCCTTATCAAGGCTGTAAATTTTTCCCCCTTTAAGGTATATTCGGGGCCATTCCAAAATTCGGGAACAGACAAAATACTTACTTTATACATATAAATCAAATGATTTTAAAAATTTCAAAAAGCTCTTTAAAAAAAAGCAAAAATTAAATGAAAAAATTTTTTCTTTCCCCCCCTGGTGTTTTAAATGCTTCTTTTCTGCCAAAATTCACAATCAAAAAAATCAATTGGTTGGAGCCCAATTTAAAAGTTACATTAATTTTTAAGCTAGTTAGAAGCTGCTATTTCCCCTACTTTTTAAACCCGGGAAAAAAAAACCAAAAAAAAAAAAAAAAAAAGCTAAAAGCTTTTAAAGCTTTGAGAATTTAATTTTCAGAAAAAGTCAAAGGGTTATAGGTGCAATTTTTCGGGAAATGGGTTTTTATGGGTTTTTTAAGGCTTTTCCAAATCGGTTTTAAAAAACTTAAAAGATTAAAATACTAAATGAAAAATGTTTCAACCTTTTCCAAAAAGGTTGGAAAATTGTTTAAATGTGGTTTTTTTTTAAAAATGTTTTTTTAAAAAGGGCTATAAAAAAGGCCTTTTAAAAATTTGCCCCTTTTGGGCAGAGGAATGCATGGGAAAGAAGTAAATTTTAAATTTGATTTTGAAGGAATTTTTTTCCAAGAAAAAAAAAGGAGGGAACCTCCCAAAATCCCTAAACAAAAATTTTGGGGGCAAATTTCTTTTTTTTCCCCCAAAACTCAAGTCGAGCGTGCTGAAATTAATATACCGCCCCAAGGATTTTTTTTCCCTTTTCCCTTTTAAACAGTCTTTATAAAATACCCAAATGGAGTTTTTGGACCCCTGCCCCAACCCCAAAAACCCTTAAAGGCCCCCCCTTTTACTGGGGGTAATTAAAAATTTGGGGTTCTAAAGGGAAATTACTGTTGGCGGGGAAAAATTTTTCAAATTTAAAAAGGGAGCGTTAAAATTATTTGTCAGCTAAAATTCTATGGCAAATCAAAAGGGGGGCAAAAATTTCTCTTTTACTCCTTTTGCCTTAATTCTTGAATTCTCCTAATGCACGGAGAGGCGATTTGATAATACAGTTTATAAACAACCCTTATGGCATCTTTGGGTTATTAAAAGTCCACCAATATAATTACAAAATTTAATGAAAAAATTTTCTGGCCCCCTAGATGGGTCTATATTATTATTTCCAAAACTTTTTTTGTCCCAAATCCGACCTATCCCAAAATTTTCCGACAAATTGCGGGAAATTTTCTCCACCAAAGTCATTAAATATTCAAAAATTTCAAATTCCCATGAAGACCAAAAGGAAAGTACAAAATTAAGTATAATTGATAGATCCCCTTTTTAATAATGGGGGACTTACTTTCAATGGCAAACTAGATAACTTTCCCACTTTTTCCCTATGGCCCTGCTATTTTCAAACAAAAACAGTTATTAAAAAATGAAAAAATTTAGAGCCTTAAAATCAAGGGCCACTCAAAAAAAAAAATTAAAAGCTACTAAAGAATTTTTAAAACAAAATTTAAAAGGAAACTATTGAAAAAATTTGCCTTTTTGGAACACTCCTATTTTGTTTAAAAAAATATAACAAATGGCCCCTTAACGAGTTTAAAAATTTAAATTTTTTTAAAAACCGGGGCGCATTGTAACCAGAGATACAAAACATTAAAAATTGGCAACTTTATTATGATCACAAGTTGATTTTTAATATGCCTTTCCTCTTTAGCCGGGAGAGACTAAAGTTCTCTCCCCCTTTATCCTAATCATAAGGGGCTTCTAATAGTTTCAGAAGATTTGTTCCCTTAAGGTTGCTTAAAGACCTGCTACGTTGCTGCAAAAGCACTTCAGTCGTGTTACCTATGAACCCTTGTGCAGCCCCCCGGTGCCCAAACCCCTGAATTCTGCAGCAAAGTATAAAATGGGGTTTCCCATTCCATCTTTGTCCAGCATTTGTCAAAATTTTTGCAGAAGTCTTTACTTCCTATGTGAAAAAAAATTTCCTCATGCTAATCTTTAATCTGTACTATACTACAAAATGGAAAACTATTTTACAAACTGAATGGCTTGATTTCTTTAGACCCATGAAAATGATGAAAATAAAATTTTTTTGAATTTGCAATACCGGCCTGTGCATGGTGTTGTAAAGGTTAATATTAAAAAATATATACTTTTTTTTTTTTTTTTGCAACCCCAGTTTCCCGGGAATCAAAAAAAGGCCTAGGAAAAAACCCTTAGTTAACATTATCAGTTTTTGGGTATGCGCCCTTCTATCTAGGTCTGGAATGAAAAAATGTGGAGCTCAAAATAAAAAATAAAACAAAAAGAATTTTAAATTTCAAAAGGGGAAACATGTCGGAAACCCAAAATTTTTTATTTTTTCAATGTATTTTTTTTGTTTTTGAGGGGAGGGTAAATGGTCTTATTTGGATTAGCTTTCATCCATGAAGGGTGTTCAATGTTGGGGTAAAGTTTATTTTTTTTCAATGTGTTTTTTAATAAACTAGGGTTAATAAAGTGGGGAATGTTTAAGGCAGACCATTATATAATACATTTGTTATGCCTAGGTTTGGGTAAATAAAATTGTCAAAAAAAGTAACTGTCTCTATATTATTTTTATTTTATTTTTATTTTTTGTATATGTATATATATTCTTTTTTACAGATATAAAAATATATAATAAAATATGAGATGAAAATTTTTTGGATAAGCTTAAAAAAAGAATTGTATTTTCGATAAATTATTATTTTTTTTTTGGAGAGTCCATGGGATTAAGAACTTAGGTTTTTGGGGGTTTTGTGAAAAAAGTAGAGAAGTTCGTTGAATGTGGGTCTTTCCAAATGGTTGGATCTAAAGGGTTTAAATTTTGAAAATTGCCTTTCTTTACTCGGATTTTCTTTCACAAGAGCTGAAGGGTTTTGAGATATTAATGAATATAAAAAATTATTTTTTTATGGGAAGGGGTTTATACAATATAAAATGATTTTAAAAACGACAAAGGGGCAATAAAATGTAAATAAAGAAAAATTTATGGTTGCAAGAAAGAAATAAAGTCCAATGATCACCAAGTTCAGAAAACAAACTCAAGAAAAATTCGGGACCTAAAATAATTTTGAGATGAGATCTTTCCCATTTTTGACTCAAAACAGAAAACAACTTTCCACAGCACTGAAAAGGACTCTCTTAGTTTTTTAAAGGGATGGAAAGGGACCTGGTTGCTGCCCCAAGTGGAATGAACACCGAGTGTGTATCGACATATGGCCCGGTTTCCCTCCCGTGATTGAAAGCAGGGTAGTTTTCATCTCCCCAAAATAAGGGATGTGTGAATCCCTGTGAAACTTTAAGGGAAAGCCTTTGTTCCCACCTCATCTCGAAGGAGGCCTCCCTCCCTTGAAAAATTTGAGAGGAACTTGGAGTTCAATGCGTCAAAAGGAAACAAAAACCCGACTCCCTTAAAATTGAAGGAATCCCACAATCACTGTGGGGAAATGAAAGGGACCTGGGTTTCCCAAATCTCCAAAAAAGGGAACCCTTTTTTCACTCCAAACCTCGATGAAAAATCTCGAAGTGTCCTCCAACTAGCATAGTCCTGACTTCGCGAACAAAAACCGGTTTTTAAGGGCTATCCAAGCTTACCGGGAAAATTTCCCCGGTTCCTGCCGAAAATCGAGAAAACGGCGGGGATTCCCACTCGCAGCCGTAAAGGGCGGATTCCCCCCGCATGGGTGCAAGCAAACCCTTTTCACATCAAACACGAAAGGAGGGGACTTCCCGGATGGAACCCAGAGAGTCCTCAAAAACACTGTCACAATTTTTAAGGGACCAGACGTCACGCACCAACAGAAAGGCTCCCTGTTCCCCCAAATTCAATCGAGACGATAGATTTCCGGGATTGCTGCAGGCATCCGGCCCCCCTCAAAAAAGACAAAGGCTTGACTTCCTTTGGCAATTCTGAGATTCCCGAGAACGCTCCAAATCGAAAAACACAATTTAGCACTCAAATCATAAAATTCCATGACCCACAAACTTCTCGAAAACAATTCCACTTGACAAAAAAAACACCTTTTTCATAACACCCAAGAAAACTTCTCGACATAATATTAAAACCCAGTTGCTCCTCAAGGAATCACAATCCCTACTCAATATCCTTTTCCCTTCATGACTTAATAACTCTCTTTCATCTCACAAACAAATCAATCCCCTGAGACCCTAGAAAAGCCTTTCACCGCAATCATCTACAATAGCCCAAATTCCTTTGACACCTCAAGGAACCATTTCAATGCTTCAAAGAACAATCCTAATCCTCTTTTAATTGTAAATCCCAATTCCATTCACTGACAGAATCCTGACCCCTCCTCACATCAAACTCATTGCCCAATCTACCTCGAATAAATACGATGTGTCCCCCGTCCGCAACAAGATAGGACCTGCTGACGTCGCTGAATTCGAACACGAGGTTTCAACGAAGCGGCCATCATCGACTACTCTGACCTCAGGTATATACACCATACCCTCACCACTCCCCCCAACAACTCATCAAGAATCCAACGATGAAACTTAACACCTCGGCCCAACAGATGAGTAGCTCCTTTCCCCCTGCAATCCTGATTGCAGATGCAAATCCATGTTTCTGCATCAAACACCAAAGGTAGCCATTGGACAATTCTTGGATTGACACACTCAGCAGAATACAACGAAGAACACTGTCACATAACGTCTTAAGGGGCCCTGAGGTTACCGCAGCAACACAAAGCGATCCGTGTACCATAATCCACTCAAGATGAGGCCCATATTGCCCTGCATTGGCTCCAGAGCCATCCCACATTACCCCAAACAAACACGAGAAGGTAGTGGCTTGAATTCTCTTTATAACAACAACAGAGAATCCACGAGAACACCGTCCAAAGTCCAGAGGAACACCAAGCTTCAGCAGTGCAACTCTTTAAGGACAAAACTGCTTTAGTCCCCTTTCCCCTTTCTTGAGATATGGATTGTCTCCTGACCTTGTAACTATTATTACTCCTTGTTCCCTTGGGAAACCGTTGCAGTTTGTTTGGTTTGCTGAACTCTATCATTCCTGAAAGATTGTTTCCTTGTACTGCAGCCGGTATATACTCATAGAAAAAATCATTAAAGCACCTTTGTTCCATTAGAGCTTAGGTGTCCCCGGGTCTTTTTTGTCTCTCTCTCTCTTTCTCTCTCTCTCTCTCTATCTTTTTCTGGCTGACTCTTCTGGAGCGTGGAGACCCGTCGTGCTACACTTTTTTACTGCCCGGGCTTGTAAGACTCCGCCCTCAAGAGGGTGCCTGGTACCTTGGTTCTGAGTGATGCAAGCCCTGTGTCAAGGACATATTTGGTCCTTTGTGTAAAAAAAATAACCAAGGGATATTCAGCCTCCTTCTCTCTTTTACTTTCTGATCGCCAACTCCGTACCACAAGGTTCCGGTCCATTAAAGGACCCCAGCAAATGTGGCCAAGAACAGGACACTGGTATACGTGCTATATCGAGAGGAAGGTGACTCATGGACATATTTTGAGGTCATGTAAATACTAAGGCTAATGGCTTAAAAATCTGGCCAGCCCCATTATTTTTCTACTTTACTTCACCCACTTCTTTTACATTTCAGGGAGTTCTGGTTTCACACACAATGAATAGAGTCTTGCCTTCAAAGAGTAGTTGAACATAATTCCTTAGTTTCCTTCATAAATGCAGTTTGACTTATAAATTGTGGCCGTGTCAAAGAAAATGTTGTTAAATTGAGCAACCAAAGAAGGAAAAACACTATTCCAATTGTAAAATCTAGCCCCCATGGCGCTCTTATCACAGGCTGTAATTTCCTCCCTTTTACAAGGTATATTCGCAGCCCAGCCATTCCAATATTCAGCAACAGACAAAAAACTGTACTATAGACATATAAATTCAAATGATTAAACTTTACAAAAAGCTCTATTAAAACAATGCAAAAATAACTCAAAAATTTCTTGCTTGCCCTGCCCTGGCTGTTCCAAATGCTCTTCTTCTCTTTTCTTCTACTCTGCCAAGAAGTCACAACTCAAAAAGGGTCACTTTGTGGAGCCCCTACAATGAAAAAGTACATTAATTTTTTAAAAGCTAGTTCTAGAAGCTAGTTTTTTTCCCATAATTTAAATATCGGAAAAGGTGCCAAAAAAAAAAAAAGCTAGAGCAATTACATGCTTATAGAAAGGTGCATATCAGAAATCAAACGATCTATAGGTGCAATTCTTGTCAGACTATAGGTTCTTATTATTGATAGTTTAAAAAAAGCTTGGTCACAATCTCAGGATCAAAAACTTAAAAGCATTTCATCACAATACTAGCTGAAAACAATGTTTCAAACTTTTTTTTCAAAAACGAAATAAAGGATGATTCACAATGTGGATATAAAAACTGTTTAGAAAGGGACTAGCCCTTAGAAGGCTAAAAGGCCTTGAAAATTTTGCAACACTTGCCTGCCGCAGAAGAATGCACTGGAGTGCCAAAGACAGTAAATTTAAATTATGCATTATTGAAGGAAAACCTATTCCAAAGAAAACAAATAGGGAATAGGGAACCTCCCAGATCCCCTACAACACAAAATATGAGGGGCCAAATAATTCTATGTCTGTCTTTTTTTTTTTCCCCTCAAACACTCAACGTCGAGCTGTGCTGACATTAATATACCAGCCCTAAGTGATTTTTTTCTATTCCTTTACCCTTAAGCAGTCCTTATAGAGTACCTACTGGGAGTTTTTCGGACCCCCGTGCCCTCACAAAACCTTCAGGCTTTTACAGGGCTAATCTAAATTTGGCTTCTAAAGGAATTACTGTTCGGCGTGGAATAATTGATTCAAATTATAAAGGAGCAGTTCAAATTATGATGGTCAGCTCAAATTCTATGGCAAATCAAAAGGGGGGACAAAATTACTCAATTACACTTCTTTTGCCTTACACTTCTATGAAACTTCTCTACTAATGCACGGAGAGGCAGATTTTGATAATACAGTTTTATAAACAATCCTTATGGACACATCATTGTTATTTAAATATGTCCGACCAAATATAAATATCAAAATTAATGAGAAAAGATTTTCTGGACCCCCTCAGCACTGGGTCTAATATTATTATTTCCAAACTCTTTTGTCCCAAATCCTGACCTATACAAAATATCTCCGACAAATTGCAGGAATTTCTCCAGCCAAAGTACATTAAATATATCTAAATATTCAAATCTACACATATGATAGACCAAAAGGCCCAAGCTACAACATTAAGAAAACCTTAATGTGATAAGATGCACACCCTTAATATAATAGGAAGGGACTTACTTATGCAATGGCAAAACTGCAGATATACTTTCCACATTTTTTTCCTAGTGGCCACTGCTCATTTTACAAACAAAACAGTTATTAAAATAACTGGCTAGAAAATTTAAGAGCCTATAGACAAATCAATGGCCACGTACAAAAGAAAAATTACAAGCTACTAAAGAACTTATAAACACAATTAAAAGGAAACATATTGAAGAATCTATGCTCGTTTTGGAACACACTCCTATTTTTGTTATACAAGGAAATATATAACAAATGGTGTCCCTTAACAGAGTTTTAAAAAGTTAATTCTTTTTTTGAAACCTGGGGCTGCATTGTAACCAGAGATCACATTACTATTCCTCAAAATTGGCACATCATTATTACTGATTCACAAGGTTGATTTTTTAATATGCCTTTACACTCTTTAAACCAGGAGAGACTAAAGTTCCTCTCTCCGTTATCCTAATCATAAGGGGCTTCATAATAGCTTTCAGAAGACTATGTTACCTCAAGGTATGCTTAAAGACCTGCTACTGTTGCTGCTAAGTCACTTCAGTCGTGTCCTACTCTATGCGACCCCCATAGAATGTCAGCCCACCAGGCTGCCCTAACCCTGAGATTCTGCAGACAAGAGTACTGGAATAGGGTTCCATTGCCATCTCAATAAATAGTCCTAGCATTTGTCAAAATTTTGCAGGCAAGTCTTTACTTCCTATGTGAAAAAAATTTCCTCATGCATATATCATTAATAATATTACTATAGCTACAAAAATGAGAAACGATATTTTTCAACTGAATGGCTATGATATTCTTTAGACTCCAGTGAAAACTGAATGAAAATAAAATCTTTATTGAATTTGCAATACCGGTCCTTGATGCATGTGTAGTAAAGTAAAGGTTAACTTGTTTAAAATATATACTTTTTTTTTTTTTTTTTTGGAACTCCAGTTCTCCCTGGGAATCAAAAATAGGCCTAAGGAAAAAAACCTTAAGTTAACACTTATCATGTTCTTCGGATATGCAGCCCATTCTATCTAGGACTCTAGGAATGAGCAAATTGGTGGAGTCTCAAATAAATAAAATAAAACAAAAAGATATTTTTAAATTTCATAATGGGAACTATGTCTAGGTAACGAAATTTATCTATGTTTCAATGTATGTTTTTTGTTTTTCGAGAGGGTGGAGTAAATGGTCTCTATTTGGATTCAGCTTTACATCCACTGAAAGGGTGTTCAATGTTGGGTATAATGTTTTATTTATTTGTCAATGTGATTTTAATATAACTATTTGTTAATCAAGTAGGGACATGTCTTAAGGCATGACCATTATATAATACATTTGTTATGCCTAGGTTTGGGGTAAGATACAATTGTCAAAAAAAGTAACTGTCTCTATATTATTCTCTATGATATATATATATTTTATATATGTATATATATTCATCTCATACAGATATAAATATATATACATATATATATGAAATGAAAATTTATGGATAAGCTCTACAGAAAAGAATTGTATTTTCGATAAAATTATCTATTCTATAAAATCTTGGAGCAGTCTCATGGGATTACAGAGACTTAGGTTGCTGGCGTTTTGCTGAAATAAGTAGCAGAAGTTCGTTGAATGCCTGGGTCATTTCCAAATGAGTTAGGACTCTAAAGAGTTAATTGCTGAACATTGCCTTACTATTACTACGGATTTTCTTTCACAAGAGCTGAAGGGATTTTGAGATATTAATGAATATAAATATATATTTTTGTACTGGAAGATGTTTATACAAATAAAAGTAATATGATTTGATAAATACGATCAAAGGTCAATAAATTGCCTAACATACAAGAAATTTCATGTTTGCTATAGAAAAGTAAAATAAAGTCCAGATGATCACCAAGTTCAGCACACAAACTCAAGAAATAATTCCGGTACCTAAAATCATTTCGAGATGAGATCTGAATTCCCTATTTTTTGACTCAAGCAGAAAGCAACTTTCCACAAGCACACTTAACAGGAGGCCTCTCTTAGTTATAGGTATGTGAAAGGGACCGCTGAGTTTGCTGCCTCAAGTGGAATGAACACCGAGATGCTGTGACTCGACATATGGCGCATGGGTGGATGCCGGATTTCCCTCCAGTGACTTGAAAGCAGGCTAGTCTTTCATCTCCAAGATGAAGGGATGTGTGTGGGAATTCCCCTGTGAAGACTTTAGAGAAAGCCTTAGTTTCCCCCACCTCATCTCGACAGGAGGCCTCACATCCCCTTGAAAATTGTTCGAGAGGAACTTGGAGTTCAATGCGTCAAAAGGACAACAAGCCTGATCCTCTTAAAATTGATAGAATCCCGACAATCACTCACGGTGGGAACTGAAAGGGACCCTGGGTCTCAAGTCTCACCTAAAGAGACACCCTTTTTGCAACTGCCAAGCCTCGATGAGAATCTCGAAGTGTCCTTCGCAAACTAGACATGAGGTCCTGACTGTCGCTGAACAAACTCGAGTTTTTAGGGCTATCCAAGTCCTTACTCGAGAATATACCCCAGGTTCCTGCCGAAACTCGAGAAAACGGCGAAACATCCCACTCGCAGCCAGATAAGGTCGGATTCCCCCTGCATTGGGTGCAGAGCAATTCCTTTGTTCCACATCAATACACGAAAGGAGCGTGGACTTCCAATGGATGGAACTCCAGAGAGTCCTCAAGAACACTGTCACAATTTAGAGGCACCATGACGTCACCGCGCACCAACACGAAAATGAGCTCAGTGTTCCCCCAATTCAACTCGAGAAACGAGTCCAGATTTCTCCTTGCATTGTCTGGCACGAGCCGATCTCTGTGCTCCACCCATCAAACAAGACAAAAGAGGCTTGACAACCGTCCCTTTGGGCAACCTTCTGAGATTCCCTCGAGAACAGCATCTCAAGTCTAGAAGAAACATCAAGTTTAGCACATCAAAATCGAAGTAAAAGTTCCACTGTACCGACAAATCATGTCTCTCGAGAGTTTGAGAGCAGATTCCCCTGACTTTATTGACAAAAGAGAAACACCTGTTAGTTTTCATAAGCACCTCAATCAGAGGAGAGACTTCTCTGAGCTATAAGTATGTAAGAGGGAAGCGGGGGGGGCTACGGCCCGGGCCACCACGAGTTTTTTGCTGCCTCAAGTGCAAAAAAAAAAAAAAGACAAACAAAAAAAAAGAATGTAAATGAATGGACACCGAATGCCCCCTGACTCGAAATATGGCCGGGTATTTTTCCCTTCAGTTGACTCATGAATGAATGGCTCGTCTTTCTATCTCACAAGATGAAGGGATGTCTCTGAATCCCCTGTTTTAGACCCTAGAGAGGAAAAGCCCTGGTTGTCCCCGCATCATCCCTGGACAATCTAGGAGGCCATCAATATTCCTTTGAGGACACCTCGTCGAGGAACGCGGATTTCCAAAAAATGCTTCAAAAAGAACACGATGCCTGAATCCTCTTGAAGATTGGTAATAGAAAATGCCCAATTTGGTCCCTGTGGGCACGTGCGAAAGGAATCCTGGGACTCCCTTACCTCACTCCGTCAAGAGGCGAATGACTCTTATTGCGGATTCCCCCCCCCGTCACAAAACCTGAGAAGAAATAAGAAATCCGATGATGTCCCCTCCGCAACTAGACAGAACTGACGTGACAGTCGCTTGAATGAACACGGAGTTTAGGAAGGGCCATCCTCACTATCCTGACAAGTCAGGTAATACACCAGTCATCCAGCAACAAACGTCAAGAAAAACATCATTAGACTTAACCCATCAGCCAACAGATAGGCTTCCATTCCCCTGCAATGCATGCAAGAGCAAATCCGTGTTCCACATAATTCAAACACCAAAGGAGCCTGGAATTCCTGGGATGGAACACCAGAGAATCCCGAAAGAACACTGTCACACAGCCTCTATAGGGGCCCCTGAGTGTTACCGCAGCAAAACACAAAAGAGATCCGTGTTACCCGAAATCACTCATCAAGATGAGGCCCAATTGCCCTGCATTGATGCTCCAAGAGCCATCCCACATTCCCCATCAAAAAACACAGTCAAGGGGCTTAAACTTCCTTGAACAAACAGCAGAGTATCCCGAGAACACACCGTCCAAAAGTCCAGAGGAACACCAAGCTCAGCAGAGCAATCGTTAAGGCAAAACTGCTCATCCCCTCTCCCCTTGACTTGAGATATGGATTGTCTCCTGACATTGTGACTATTATTACTCCTTGTTCCCTTGGTAACCATTGCAGTTTGTTTGGTTTGCTGAACTCTATCATTCCCGAAGATATCTTACTTGTACTGCAGCCGGTCGTGATATACTCATAGAAAAAGTCATTTAAAGCACCTTTGCTCCATTAGAGCTTAGGTCCAGGGTCTTTTTTTGTCTCTCTCTCTCTTTTTCTCTCTCTCTCTCTATATTTTTCTGGCTGACTCTCTGGAGCGTGGAGACCCAGCCCGTGCTCACTTTTCTGCCCGGGCCTCATAAGACCCCATCGAGAGGGCGCCTGGTACCTTGGATGAGTGATGCAAGCCCTGTGGTGTCAAGGACAATGTTGGGACCTCTGTGTAAACAATGGGATATTCAGCCTCCTTCTCTCTTTTGAACGTTTCTGATCGCCAACTCCGTACCACAAGGTTCCGTCCATTAATGACCCCAGCAAATGTGGCCAAAGAAAAACAGTGGACACGTGTATAGCGTGGATATATCGAGTGGAGTGACTATATGGACCTATGAAGTATGTAAATACTAAGGTCATGGGTTAAATGCTCAGGCCATCCCCATTATATTTTCTACTTTTCTTTTTCACCACTTCTTTACATTTCAGGGAGTTCTGGTTTCACACCATGAAATAGAGGCTTGCCTTCAAACATGTAGTTGAACATAATTCTTAGTTTCCTGATAAATGCAGTTTTTGACTTAATAAATTTGGCTCCGTCAAAGAAAATGTTAAATGAGCAAGCCAAAGAAGGAAAAATTATTCCAATGTATCTCTAGCCACCCATCATGCGCTCTTATATCAAAGCTGTAATTCAGCTGCCCATTTTTCAAGGTTATTCGAGCCATTCCAATATTCAGCAACAGACACAGAAACACTTACTATATACATACGTAAATTAAATGATTAAACTTTAACAAAAAAGCTCTATTAAAACAATGCAAAATATCTGAAAAATTTTCTTTGCTTGCCCTGCCCTGGCTGTTCCAAATGCTTCATACTCGAGCTGCCAAGAGATTCGCAACTCAAAAAAGTCAATTTATCTGTTGGAACCTAATGAAAAGTTACATAATTTTTAAGCTAGACTAGAAGCTGCTATTTTATCCCATACTGTAATCGGAAAAGGAGAACCAAAAAAAAAAAAAAAAAAGCTTGAGAAATTACATGCTTATGAGAATGCTAGGCAATATCCGAAAATGTCAAAGATCTAGATAGGTGCAATTTGTCAGACTAGGATTATTATTGATTATTTTAAGGCTTGCTCACATGTTCTAGGATCAAAAACTTTAAAAGATTCACATAGCTAACTGAAAACAATGTTTGTCAAACCTTTTCAAAAAGAGAGAATGAAGTATGCTTTACATGTGGATATAGTTAAACCTGTTTAAAAAGGGACTGCCCTAAAAGGCTAATATCAATGCTTCGAAACATTTGCCCTTCCTTTGCCACAGATAGGAATGCACTGGGGGGCCAAAGACAGTAAAATTTAAATTTAATATTAAGGAAAAACCTATTCCAAGAAAACGAAATAGTGCAGGGGACACACTCCCATGATCCCCCTGATCACACAAAAAAATGTGTAAAAAATGGGAGAGAAAGAGGAGGGCAAAAATCTGTCTTTCCCTCAAACACTCAACGTCGTAGCCAGGCTGACATTAAATATACCAGCCCTAAGTGAATTTTTACCTTTACCTTTAAGCAGTCCCTTCTAGAGTACCTACTGTAGTTATTGGACCTCCTGCCCTCACAAACCTTCATGCTTTTACAGGCTAGATCTAAATTGGCTTTCTAAAGGAATTACTGGTTCGCGTGGGAATAACTTGCATTCAAATAATAAAGGACAGTTCAAATATGATGTCAGCTCAAATTCTATGGCAAATCAAATGTGGGACAAAATACTCAATACTTCTTTTGCCTTACACTCTATGAACTTCTCTACAAGCACTGATGGCAGATTTGGAAACTGTTTATACACAATCCTTATGCCCATCATTGATTTTTTTTTTTTTTTTAATTTAAATATGTCCGACCAAATAATAAATATCAAAATTAATGGTATTAAAATATTTCTGGGCCCCTCAGCAATGGGTCTAATATTATTCATTTCCGAAAGTAATTTTGGCCCAAAACCTGACCTATATTCAAAAGTCCTCTTGCCAAATTACAGGAATTTCTCACCAAAGTACATTAAATATTATCAAAATATTCAAAGCTACACATATGATAGACCAAAAGGCAACCTACAACATTAAGACAATTATGATGATAGATGCAGCCAGTCTTAATCTCATAGGAAGGGACTTACTTAAGCAATGGCAAACTCACTTATTTTCATTCCACATTTTTCCTAGGGGCCACTGCTCATTTTACAAACAAAACAGTTTTATTAAAATAACAGAGAAAATTTATGAGCCTATCTAGACAAAGCAAGGCCTACGGTTATAGAAAGAAAAAGATAACAAGCTACTAAAGAACTTATAAACACACAATTATAAAGGAAACATATTGAAGAATCTTGCTTTGTTTTTGGAACTCTCCTATTTTTGTTATACAAAGGAAAATATTACAAACGGTGTCTCTTAACAGAATTTTAAAAAGTTAATACTTTTTTGAAACCTGGGGCGTGCATTGTAACCAGAGATCCCATACTTATTCCTCAAAATTGGCAAATTATTATTACAGATTCACAAGATCGATTTTTTAATAGTGCCTTTTACACCCTTTAGACCGGAGAGACTAACGTTCTCTCTCTGTTTCCTTAATCATAATTGGGCCTCATAAAGATTTCACTAGATTCTGTTACATCAAGTTATGCTTTAAAGTCCTGCTACCTACTGCGGCTGCCTAAGTCATTTCAGTCGTGTCCTACTCCAAATGCGACCCCATAGATTTCAGCCCACCAGGCCTCCCATCCCTGAGATTTTGCAACGG